>NKCJ01000013.1:0-209500 GCA_003947015.1 Fusarium sp. AF-6
AGGAAGGGGTGGGGGGATGATGGGTTTTGGTAGATGGGTATTATGCTGCCGCCCGGCCCTTAACAATGTCACTTATTCGAACAAGTTTTAAGATGCTCATGGTTGATTAGGCCAAGGCTAGTGGGCATGAAAAGTGAATGTGTAGGGTTGATGATTGACCTTGAGTAAGATTCATGAAATCGGCTCCTCCCAATTGATTCATTCACTCTTATGCTCACAAATGGGCAAAGTATTAGGTAGAATAACAAAAATACCTTCAATAATATCTCAGAATTAGTTTCGATATTGAATCACACAGAAACCAATTCCTATTGCACTCTAAAGTTCTCTCGAAAGGTCCCAAGTTACACTTCACATCATCGAGGTGGGGTTTACCCTAGGCCTAGACACTCAGCACTACGGCCTAAACTGACCGACCACATAATGATCATATTAAACCCACCATATTTTAACCCTCCACTTTCTTCAAAAGCATGGGCCAGTATCATGAGATTAGATAAAGTCTTGGTCAGAAAGATGTGTTGGGAAGTCTAACAGATCTCCAGGCACGGAGGTATTCCGCAGTGGATGCGTCACTACGTCATCAGGATTCCAAATGTTTCAATAGCCGGGGATGAAAGATCAGTGGGATGCCTGACGGGGATGGACCATCCCACATGGGGACGGATGGCCTCTGATGCTGAATCTACTCATGAGTCGAGCCCAGCAGAAACTACAATTGGGGAGTTGATATAGCTCAATAATAAGGACGAACTTGACATATATAGATGCAAGCAGTCAATAATAGAGCACGTAATAACTATGTGAAGCCTCTCGATAACCTTGATCTCAACCTTGAATGTCTCGCATCCCCAAACGGCCCACCTATGCCAAGACCCCGATCATCCCGGGGCACCCCTGTCCCCCTCCAGCTATTTATCAATCACGAATTCCCTCTCTCTCCCCAATCTTATCATCGGGTATCAAACATGGCGTGGTTCAAGGACGCTCTCACAAAGGCAGTGCAGCAGGCGAGTCAGGAGTATCAGAGGGAGAGGGCGAGGCAGCAACAAGGTCAACAACAACAACATCAGGCTGGGGGTAGTTCATCTGGGGGTTCTTGGCAGCGACAACCTCAGTCTCCTCAGTATCAGCAGCCTCAGTCGCCTTATGGACAGCCACAGGCTCAGTATCAACAGTATCAGTCGCCTTATGGACAACCCCAGGCTCAGTATCAACAGTATCAGCAACCTCAACTTCAACCTCAACAGCAATATCAACAGCCGCAGTATCAGCACGTCCCGCCTCCGCTGCCATATGGTCCAACCAATCCCCAGCATTCTCAAGATCTAGCGCAGATCGAGGCACTGGCCGAAGCACAACTACAAGCAGCTCGAGCTCAAGCAACTCAGGTACAAGCCGAGGCCGAAGCTCAGTTACAAGCGGCCAAGGCCCAAATGGCTCAAGAACAAGCACGAGCCCAAGCAGCCCAGGATGAAGCAACAAAGCAACTCGAGGCACGATGGCGTGAGGCGGAGAGGTTGGCAGCTCAGTACAAAGCTCAGTATGAGGCACAGATGAAGAGTGCAGAGGAGGAGATGGCCAGGTTGAATCTTGAGGCGGAGAAGCAACAGCGACAGGCACAGGAGGAACTTGCTGCGTCGAAGGCAGAGGAGGCTAAGCAGCAACAGCGTGCAGAGGATGAGATTATAAAGGAACAACAGAGGCTCCTGGACGAGATTCAGAAGGCCAAGGAGGAGGCAGAAGTTGCGCCGCCGTTGCCGAGGAGGCCGGTTTCTATGGTTGAAACGGGTCAACCGCAGTCTTATCAACCGCCTCCTAGCCAGCGAAACTCATACCTGGCGCCTCTTCCGGGTCCGCCAAGTCACCCACCACCGAGTCCTTCACAGGGGCAGTATATGCCCCCGCCACCACCAGGACCTCCTCCCATTCAAACAACAACCCCTAGCCACCCGAATCGGCAGAGCGTTTACCTATCTCCGACTTCAGTGCCTACAATTCAGTTACCGCCGAGTTCCTCACCACAGAAAGCCCCTTACTATCCTCCACCTCCATCAAGTCCCTCTCAGCAGCAATACCACGCCCAATACAGCCCGTCTCAGCCAGTTCAGGGGCAGCCGACTCATCCGGCTCAGCAGAACACTTTTCAGTCGCCATCACTATCGTCTAGAATACCAGCAGACCAGCTGGTAGCCATCCCTTCACAACAACAGGTCCCTCATTATCCACCGCCTCCACCAAACCCTCCACAGCCCCAAAGCCAGGCTACATACACCTCGCCTCCCCCGCCGCCGATTCAGACAAACAGTAGAGACTCGCATCCGCCGCCAGCCCCAACTCAAGGGGTTACAAGCCCTTCACAGATCACAAATTATCCGCCACCTCCAAGTCTCCCACCACGAGTACAGACAAACATGGCTCAGGAAGATCAAAACTTGCATACATCACCAGCCCCAACCCAGGGAGTGACGAGTCCTTCACAAGCTCCTTCCTTCCCACCACCACCGTGTCCTCCCCCTCCGGGCTCTTCTGGTCAGCCAGCAAAAAGTTCTCCCCAACAAGTGCCTCAAGCTTCTCCCGCAGATACTCAGCCTACACAAAAACCCGATCCTACTCCCCCCAAACCTCCTCGCGTCCACACACCAGGACCTCCAGTAGAACACGCCTCCGGAGCCAAGACATTCTCCGAATGCTCCGCAGCTATAACAACAACACCACAACATTGGTTCTTCCACCCCTCCGTACCCGAATTCACCATTTGCGCCTGTTGCTACGTCAAACACATCTACGATACTAGATTCCGCGACTCCTTCACAAAGATGTACTCTGACGACAAGGAACAACGCAGGTGTCGCTTCTCAACAAATCGTCTCAAAGATACACTCTTCCCCGAAGCCATTAAATCAGGAAGTCTAGATGAGTGTTTAGCTTTCATGAGGAAGCGAATGACCATCAGAGACTGTCTCGAACAAACCCAGACAGAAGGAGATGCCTGGTACACAACTTCCGACATCCCTAATAGCACCATCTGCCAAGCTTGCTTCGAGGACGGCTTCAGCGGGACATCCTTTGCAAAGCACTATCAACTCCAGACCGTCCAAGGAGCCTGCTTCTGCGACTCTACAGCCTGGTTCCTCAAACGCAAGTTCTCAGAATACCTTAAAGAAGACAACTGGGCAAAGTTTGCAGAGGAAATGAGCGTGAGGGTGACATTACCCCCTTGTCCACGGTATGAAGACATCAAGGCGAATGACCGCCAATGGTACAAGCCCAAGAACGGGCCAGCTAGTCTCCAAGCATGCGTGACGTGCTGCTTTGACTACTTTTACCGATCTGAAGATGAAGATTTGTTTGAGCAAGTCAGCGGAGGAGACTTTCTGACGCGATGCACCATGGGTCAACCCAACATGCTCATCCCAATGCGTCAAGCACTAGCCGACGAAGATAGGAGTCTATTTTGGAAAGCCGCCTTTCAAGTCGACAAGTATCCCTTCTGCCACAAGGACGGCATCAAGGGGGGGACATGGTACACGTTGCCCGGCAATACTGCAGGTTGGGGAATATGCGCCGCTTGCTACGAGGGCGTCATAAAGAGCGTCGGCGGATCACGTTGGTTCATCCAAGATAAAGACGTATCGCAAGATGAGACGTATCTCTGCTGTTTCAGTTTGGGCCATGACCGCGTGCAGGGAAGTCTCCAAGCCTACGATAACGCTCGCAACCTAGGTGATTGGAAGATACTCTTCGACTACGCAGTTCGATGGACAAACGTCCGAGTATGTCCTAGGGCAAAGCACAAATCTGGCAAAAACCGTCCGTGGTGGGGATGGGGCGTGTTGGCCATCTGCGAAGAATGTTATCTCAACTTTGCCCAAGGGACAGAACTCGAGCCTCGTTTTGCGCTCAAGGGTGCGAGAGAGCCGGATAACGAGAGGATGTGTGATCTATTTTCGCCTCGTATGAGGGGGCTATACACCGAAGCGTGCAAGACGGGTGATCTTGAGGGTCTGCTAGCGTTTGCAGAGCAGAGACATGTCATCTACACGCAGACAATCATGCAGTGCGAGCAGATCCTAACACAACAACGGATAGCAGCGTCGCGGGCCCAGTATCTAGGGATGCAGGGGAGTTTTTACAAGAACTTGGGCTGGTCGCATGATGCGGTTGTGGGCCACAGCTACACGGTAGGAAACTCATACGCTGGATATGGCCACGCGAATGGGTGGGTGTCGCAAGGCTATGCCTATGATCGACAAGCCAGCGAGATGAGAGCTCAAGTTGGAGGAGGCAATGTCCTTCAACTCGGTATGCTAGAGGCGAGGTGGAAAGAAGTCGAGTGACACGACCTTTGTCTTTTGAATGATACACTTTGGATACATTCTATAACCATACACGGCTTGCTTCAACGTCAATGTCATCAAGACGGTGAACAATCCCATTTTTAAACGCCATGAAACTTAAAATACCAATTCCCACACATCCAAGGTCGACATGGCAACTCTGAAGCCCATCCATGATGCCGCCTTTCCCAAGATCAAATACCGTCCATCCCAGCTAAACGCCGCAGTAGTAGCATAGCCGCTCTGGAACTTGATAGTGTACAGAACGCGGCCTGCATATAGGTCGCTCACATCAACGCCATCGTCTGTTCGGCAGCATAGGAAGCGGCAGTCCGGCGATATGGCCATCGGCCAACCCTCGCGTGTCCTGCGGCTGCTAAGCTCAAACGACTCGAGAGATTGTGTCCCGTGATTCCAGTGGAAGACGGTGTCACCCCAAATGGAGACAATGATATCGCCCTGAGGCGAGACGCCCAGGAACATGGGCTTCTTCCAAGTGTCAGTCTCAAGCTTGGCAATGGCCTTGCGCGTCTCTGTGTCAGTCAAGCGAATCATTCCATCGCGAGACTGAGTGACCAGTATCTTGCTATCAGGAGTAAAGACAGCATGAGTCACTTCATCCTGATGACAGGGTATCACGACCGATGTCTTGTTGAAGTTGAGACAATCCAGGAGTCCAACTCGGCCTCGAGTTGTCCCCACAGCAAGCCATTTTCCATCTTGAGAAAAGGCCAATGGCTTTGACCCAGGCCACTTGGGCATAGATACCCTCCTCCCATTGATGTAGTCACCAAGGTGAATAACAGGCTTCTTGAAAGTCTTGCCATCGTGACTCTGGGGGTTAAGAACCCTGCTATCCTCCTCACTGAGATAAGCCCATTGCCGACAATTTCTCGAAAACACCATGTTTACTCCGTGCTGGTTCTGCAAGCACGAGACCTGGTTCGCGTTGATGTCGTAGAAGCGAGTGGGCGACTCCATGGTGCAGACTGCAATGGTGGGCTTGTCGCTGCGGACGAGGTATGCCACCTCAATCACCTCATGATTGGAGAGTTCCTTCTTCGCCAAGTGTCGGAGGCTGATGCGTAGGGGACTCGGATTTGTGATGCCGATGGCATTGTATTCGGGTATGGGAGGCTCATCAACTTCAGAGTGAAGGGACGAGACGGTTGTTCTGGAGAGGTCAGTTATTGCATCCAGATGTCTCTAATATGATTCAATACTTACTCGGCGGCAGTAGCAAGAGTCGCGCTACTAGAAGTCTGTCTGAGACTTTCGCCAAATGACGGTGGAGGCCCCGAGGGAGGTCCCAATGGAGGAGGTGGTGATATCGACGGTGGAGGAGCTTCTGGTGGTGCGTCTGGTGCAGCTGTTGAGGTCTGCTCAATGTACTCTTGTATAGCATCGGCAAACTCGGAAAGTGTTGGTCTCTGACTCTGCACACGATAGTCTTCACTATCCGAGTCTTCCTCCACTCGCGATCGCAAGGAAACTGCTTCCTGTAGGATCTGGGAGCTGTTGTACCCAGGGAGTTCTCGTCGACCGTCGTGGGGCTCAGAGTTGATGGCCCTGAACATGTTAGGTGTGACCAATTGAGCTAGAGGATGGGGCTTCTTACAGTAGTATACCATCCAATCCAAGATTCATGGCAATTCTCAAGCTTTCGGCCAATCGAGCCAGTGGCGATAGTCTTTCAGCCGTGTGCTCTAGCCAAGCTGGGGTCCTGTCTTCAGGCTTCCTCCCAGGTTCCAACGCATCATCCGTCTCCTCCAAAAGTTCGCTCGCCTTCTCGACGACCCCTCTCAATGCAGTCTCGAGGCGTTGGGGGAGTGTCGCGGTGCCCGCATCGAGGGTTTCGGCATTGTGATGCAGCAGTCGCGAGACCATCTGTAGCTCGGCCAGCTCGCGTGAGAGTGACGCAAGGTCCAAGCGGGCCGAGGGGTAGTAGATGACAAAACCGCGGAGAGCATCGATGGCGCGGGCCGTGGCAGTTTGGAGGGTACCGCAGAGGGCAGAGATTGACGCTGAGGGTGGTGTTGAGGCGGCCATGATGAGGCTGTAGTTGGAGCCTCGTCGCTCTCTTTACCTGCAGTAGAGATTCTCAAATGGAGATGTTTGCGACAGAAGATGTTTGACGACAAGGCTGAGGTGGAGACTTGAACAAAAACAAAACAAATACCGGAAGACGTCGGAACCAAAAGCTATTGGCTCTGCAGACTCATTATCTTACACAAGCAAGGCTGAGGTTTGAAGAAAAGAATTTTCTTCAGGGAAAAAAAAAAGATGATGACTTTCGGGATATAGCATCAGAGCCAAGACAAGCAAAAGTCCGGGGTCGGATGAGGTGGTTACGACGCTACGGAGGCGGGGACTTTCCCTCTTACAGATAATGAATGGATATAATGGGGGAAGTCGCAGGCGCGGTTCCGCTGCCGTGAAACTTCGTTGATGGTGTTGAATGGATCAGAGTAAAGTCTCATGATGCTGTGTAGCATTTGTCCCTCTTTTTGTTTGAGGTATAATTTGTACAAGACTCGGTCCAACTCAATTCTTTTTGAGTCAATGTCTATGCCAAGCGCGGGGTGGGAAATCCCTTCCTGGGGGCCCCGACCTTCGGAACGTGCCCACAGATGGAGGGGAAGATTTGCAACTAGAGCGGTTTTCGGATCTTGACAGGATGGACTAGAGATACCCATGTTGACATAGGGCGCAAATGGAATAATTACAATAGAGGTATAAATATTAGTGAGAGGATATAATAATGAGAGCCAGAGGGAGACTAGAGTCTTGTGTCCTAGTCCACCCGGCCAAGTAAGTCCATGACTCTAGGGTGAGCCGGCCAACTTCGGCATCTCGTTCGGAATCCAAGAACCAAGCGGAGCCAACGGAGAGATTGCCACATGGCAGCGTCTGATCAACTCCGAAGATCAATTTGTAACGTCTAGATATCGTTTCTACCGTGTATCAGTTCAGCATCGCCCTGACCGAGCCCAACCACTTCAATCAGCCCATCATCCGTAGACTCGGCTCAGTTATGAGGGACGAGGCCGTCTCACGCAGGAAGTGAGAGTCTAAGAACACGAAAGAGGCATTATGTTTCCCGCTTATGAACATGGATGATGGGTTATGTTCTTCACGATCGACTGCACAGTAGCAGTAGCTCGGGCGGCAGGCATCGTAAGACGATCCCCTCGGAGAAAGGCTGAGGGATATAAGCTTGGCCTGAGGGGTTCTTTCTCGTCTTGGGGGTTTTTTTTTTGCCACAATGCTGATGCAGCCGTGGCGGGATCGAGACGAATACATGAAGAGGCGGTGGCCTCGAAGTCCAAGTTATTCGTCAGGTCACGAGCTGCAGTGCAGAAATCCAGACCTTGCAGTGCATGGCATGGCCATGGAAAAGGTTGGTTCCTGGTGGGTGTGACAAGAGCAGCTGAAAGAGGATGCATGAGCCACGATCAAACAGCTGACATGCTGTGGCTGAGTGGCTAGTGGAGGTTTATCGAGGCTTGTGCGACACGCACTCTCTCTGACTCTCTCACCCACATCGAGATTCTTTCCGCCTTATCGTGCAACATGTTGAGAGACGACGAGACCTCACAACAACATGATCCTTGCAATTGTCGGGATCGTCAACTTCCATTGACATCCGGCCATCCGTCGTCACCGTCACCGTCTTCCCGTCTCTGCCGCGTCGTGTCCCTCCGCTTCCCAGCCACTCTCTTCGTCTCGTCGTCTGCCCCCAGCCCCGTCATCGCTTTGATAGGGTCTTGAGCACACCACATGTCGCGACCTTAATCGCCGAACGGGCTCCTCCCCCTCTCATCCTTCCTGGCCCGCACGGGGAAGCGATAGGGTCGCTGTCAAGCGCTGGCTTTCTGGGCCCTCCCAGAGGGTGCACATGTACTTTGTCTCCCCCCTGGTCACTCCGCGCTACCGCTGCACAGGCGCCCGACCAAGAGGGAGGTGTAGACAGGGTCGGGCCAATCGGCAGCGTCTCCAGGACCCAAGGTGAGCTGGGCTTTTGGGCGAGGTCCATGGTCTGGGGGGGCAGGAAAAGGTGTGGTGAGACCATTCTGATGGCGGCGTCTCGCCAGGTTCAGGTTCACGTTTCATCGGGGATTGTTCTGCTCACGGGAGGGGACTTCTCACGGACTTGTTTCCTTATGGATTCTGTAAGACACGGCACAGGCAAGATTCCATCATCCAAGGCAAGGCCGGCGTTGTATCCAGACCATGCGGACGGCCATGCGAGCCGACGTAGGCGAAAGCAGATTGTCGTTTACAGTTTGCTACCAGTCGCCAGTCGCAGGGCCAACTTGACGGCCATCTTGATCCATGCAGGACCCAACTGCAGAACGATCATCATCGTGCAGATGGGATGAGATGAGAGACGACAGGACAGGACAGGACGGGAGAGCTGTCACTGTGACAGTAGCAGCAGATGCACCAGCTGCACTCGACCGAGTTTTTGCTTTCCTTCTCCTTCTATTCGCTTACAGGCCCTACTGTACCTGAGAATCATCCATACCCAACCCAACCGGTTTGCCGCCTTGGGAACTGATGCCTCGTTTTTTTTCCTTTTCTCCCTTAATATCCCATCCCCTTTCTTCTTGTGAACCTGGGTTTTCCCTGCCATCTTCTTTCTCCCTTTCTTCACCGACAAGTCCACCGCCTCTCCCAAACTGACTGAGCTCCCTCCCCAAAAAAAGCCCTTTTTTTTTTTCTGTGGACCCAATCACCCTTCCAAGTTCTCTCTTCCCCGGCGCCACCGCCAACAAGGTCCCTCCTCTTCGTGGATACATGGTCCGTTTAGCTGGGCCCTAGCGAGCTAGCCCCCCTAGCTTGTTCCCTGCCACAGCGCTGCCCTTCCTGGGAGGCCGCTGTAACATAGGCGCTGGGTTACCTCTGGGAGGCCCTTGTCTCGCTGAAGGTATCAAGTACCAGCTCTGAGGAGTACAAACTTGACCGACTGCCTCTCCACCCCGCTTCTGATCGTCAACCACATTTTTCCGTCTCTTCAGTCTCTCTCCACTTGGATCCCACTTTTGCGGGAACTCAAGCAACAACTCACCTCATCCCACGCTCCCACGCGGGACCGGGTGTAAATCATTCTCTTCCCCTTTGCTTTGCTTGCTTGCTCTTGTAAAGGGATCCCAGTCATCACTGAAAAGAGAAGCCTTTACAAGGCCGGATCTTGCTTGCATTGACGCTAGATTCACACGACCTCAGCTCCTTGTCATCTCACACAACTCACCTCTTTCTACTCTTTTACCGAGATAGAGAGACTGTTACGGACAAAAGAGAGAGCTGGTCTCCTCCTTTCTCGATTACTTACATATCAAGCGGCCCCATTCGCATCTGTCGTGCTTCCTCCTGCGCGACAAGTCTAGCCTCTCTTGACCACGAGTCAACAATATCACTTAGAGAGTGCAACCTCAGCTTGACCGCCCATCATGCCCGCGCTTGAGCAGACCATCACCATTGTTAACAACTCCGGCAAGATCATCAAGACCGTTCGTCTCCTACCCCAAGCTTCCCCGATCTGTACTAACCGTCCTGTAGGGCAAACAGCTCTACTCTATCTTTAAGGACGCCCAAGGCACTTACAAGGAGAAGAAGGCTGAGATCAAGTCGGAACGGGCCGCCCTTCAGCGCTCCCAGTCCTTTGATCCTCGAGACCTTCCACCTCAACAGCCCGCATACATCGACGATGACGCCCACTACTACCCTCCTCAACAGCCAGGATACATCGATGATGGCGACCGTTATTACCCTCCCCGCGCCTTCGACCAGCGCAGTCAAGCCAGCTCCCGTCGCAGTGGCCGATCACGAAGCGTAACCTCTCAATCCCGCCGCCCTCGAGACGACTACTACGATACCCGCAGCCGACCTGCCTTGACCATGGATAACCTCAAGACACACAGCGAGGTCTCCAGTGTGACCCCGAGCCGAGCGCCTCCTCGCACCTACCAGAACCCTTACGCCGAGACCATTCCCATGGATCTCGCCATCCCCGCGCAGAGTCAGCTTGCCCGAGTCGAGATGGCGCGCAGCGTGGCACCCTCTGCTTACGGCCCTGGTGGCGGTGCCATGGTGCAGCGGAACCGATCGACAGGAGAGCTGGTCAAGATGAAGCCTCACAAGGAAATCGACATGGATCTAGCATATGGCAACATCCCTCCAGACCTGGCAGAGCGCACCGACCTGGACCCTCAGTACGGCACAGAGAAGGAGGCCAAGGCCCTGGTACACCGCGTTGAGGGAATCCTCACCGAAGCCAAGTGCCTTCACCATTCCGCGACCACCACAATGGCACAACTCCAGAAGGACCCCGATTCCGCCGCCGCTGTTGCACTCTCTCTTGCGGAGTTGTCTAAGCTGGTCAAGAAGTCATCACCGGCATTCCTGATGCTTCTCAAGAGTGGATCCCCGGCAGTCTTCTCCCTTCTCTCGTCACCCCACTTCCTTATCGGCTCGAGTATCGCGGTCGGTGTGACGGTCGTTTGTTTCGGAGGATGGAAGATTGTACAGAGGGTCAAGGAGCAGCAACAGGCGAGAGAGGCTCTCATGTATGAGTCCATGGACCGCCCTGCACCAATGCGAACACAGAGCGAGTACACGCCAAGACGAGCGCCGACTGAGTACAGTGCCGGTATGGATGAGGCACTTATCATTGAGGATGATCTCAGCGAAGTAAGCTCTATCGAGACCTGGAGGAGAGGTATCGTGCCATATGGCGAGGATGAGAGGGTCGATATGGAGCTCATCACCCCATTGGCGAACAAGGAGAACGTTGATCGCTACGGAGATGATTTCGACGTCAAGTCACGACGCAGCACCCGAACGACCAAGACCAACAAGACGAGCAAGACAACCGATAGCCACCGGAGTCATCGCAGTCACCGAAGCGATGCAAGTGAGCGGAGTCACCGCAGTCACCGCAGCCGACGCGATGATGAGAGCATCGCCGACAGCGAGCGTAGTCACCGCTCAAGCAGGAGCAAGCGCTCCGAGAAAATCGAGACACGGTCGATCGACAGCCGAGACAGCCGAAGTCGCAAGGACGATATGGATGTTGTTTTTCGACCCAAGTCACACCGTAACAGCAACAACATGCTCAAGGCTTTGTTCAAGAGCAAGGAGAAGAAGGAGCGAGAGCTTGTCATGGCTTAGAGTGGACAGCGTCTACTGGAGCTTCTGCGGCGTTTTTTCTTTTTTATTCTACAGCAGATTTTGCATACTTGTTTTGGTGCATAGAACAAGATTACCGCGACAGACGAGACAAAGAGTTTTGGATATGAATGGATGTTTTACTGATCATGGGCGAAAGAGAGACCCTTACTACAAGCGATTTATTTTTATTACGATTCTATGAGAGACTCTGGCACACGCCGGAAGAACATTTTATTTGGAAACTACTACAGGCATATGGCATTGGATGGAAGGACATGGAAATGTTTGCATTTACAGTATGTGGGCTTTTGGTGTTGTCTTTGTTCTCATCACTCTCTAAAGACAGTGGGCGTATGTACAATCAGTCAATCAATCAATGGATGCATGGGGAGCTTGTGCTTGCCCTTTTGAACCGGCATTAATTGTCCATCAACATGCGTTGTCCTTTGAGTGAGGCTTGTCGAGATGAGAGTTTGTCCATCTGTCTCTTGCTTGCCATTGATGCCCGAGTGTCGCTCAAGTGAGTGAGGTTTGGGCATATCATGTTTGGGTATCGACTCAATTGCGTGTTTTTGGGGGCAGATGTTGGGCACGCCAACTTCCTTGGCCATTTGGCACAACGCTTATGACAACTGGGTACATATCCTTAACAAAGCTTTATTACAAGCGCGTTATGTTTTTTTTAGCTCTACGCCATTTAGAGGAGTTGAGGAGGTTTGTCAATCCATCGTCTCAGCGGAGTTGTCTCAGTAGTGGAGGCTTCCCACCTGTTTCTGTCTTGAGAGTTCAAGCATGAGGTTTCCATGGCAAAGAGCAACTTTAGTGTCAGCCATCTTGTTTCCTTTTATTCCAGTTTGGACAAGAGTCTGAAAACATGTCACGGAAGACCTGCACACGAAATGTGAGAGGCGGTGTCTCTCACAAGTATAAATACCCCTATACATCCCCATCTCACTCCTGTCCTCTTCACTCCCTCATCATTTTCATCTTCTCTTTATATACTAGTATATGGGTATCTAGATAGAGCTTGAGTCTGGTCCACGATGCCAGGTAAATGCCTTCCGCCTCTAAGATGACTTGAGAGTTGCTCACTGACCTTTGACTCAGAAGCCCCAGGATCAAGCCCGATTCACACTGGGGTGTGTCGCACATCGGGATGACACAGGAGCGACTGTCCTTGCCCCTCCTGTCCCGTACCTGTTCTTGTACTCCTCCAGATGGATCAACAGCATTGTCAGGCTTAAACCAATGCTCCTCTGAGAAGTGTGGGTATTATATAGCGTTTTCGTGGGCTCAGATGGTGAGAGGGCTATGGTTACATGTTGGATGAAGAGGTAGCCTGGTCGATGGTCTGTCGAAATGGTAAGTGTTCTAATATCCCCAAAGCCACCTTGTGGCCGCTCACTGATCTTGTACTCAGCCTATGCCACTTGGAGATTGTTTCAAACATTTCCTCCCGCTCACCGTACCCACAATCCGAATTCGATGAACTCGTGAGTTGTAATATCGTCTGAAGATTGACTTGCCATGGCTTACTCGATGTTATAGGGTGACGACCATGAGATCGAAGTGAGGCTATAGACGATGATACGATTCATTGACCGACACCCAATTACTGAGTCTTCCTTATCCCAGCATTCCGGCTATATATACCTTACACACACTCTATACTCTCGTTGGTTAGGAATTTGTTTTTTTTTTGAGGTTTACCAATGATGGAGTGGAATGACATCTCTTCAAAATCTTGCAACGCACGATTTTGACTTCCACACTGGGGATGAATTGCCCAACTTGATCGATAGTCCGTATGGTAGGTGCCCTTAAATCTCCTCAGTCACCTTGTAGTTAGTTACTCACTGGACTTTTTCACAGGGTTTTCGGTCGTTTATGCCTGCCTCTGGTTCCAGAAGTGAACCATCTGTTTTCCCAATCTTAATCATCATCACCTTCAAGTCTTATTCCCTATATACCACGCCGCTCAGCCAAGTCTGTTCAAACCCGCAAACGTCTCGGGATTTGTTTCTTTCGTTGAGGGTACAGACACGTTACCAGCGCAAGTTTACTCCTGGACTATGGATCTGGACGGATCCAAGGCAGATTGTGAAAGTTGCTGGAAAGATGGCCGACATGAAGAATGACGAGACGTCGAATTGTTGGCTTTTAGAACGATCGAGATGTAAAATCGGTTATTCGTTTTTGTTTTCTTTATATACATTCTACCCGCGTTGGCCACGGGCATATCGACAACGGTGACCAGGGACTAGGTGGATGACCAGGAGTCACGGAACATAGCCGTCTTCGGGACCCTCGGGATCAAAGACACCACATTTTGCTGTCTTATCTTGCATCTGGGTCGAGGTCGATGTGGATTGACCTTCGTCACAGTTGGATCCAATCCAACTCTACACATCTTCTCTATGTCTCCAAACTATGCTTGGCTTATCCACAGATCCCATGGCAATAACCACCCCTATATAGCCCCTTTCCCTCATTGCAAGTTCGCCTCTCGTCTTTTGGCTTCTTCTTTATATACTCTGGTCAAGTCGACTCAAACTGATTGGGCCTAGGCCATCCTGCATCAGGCCTTGGGGCCTGGGGTTGATATACAGTAGGCGGGAATCATCTATATCCATCATGTCTGCTCCACAGGCTGCTTGCATCATGTGCGAGCTTCTTTGGCGCCTGAGAGGAGATTCCCAGAAGGTTCAACAAACATGATCTGGACAGTTTCTACGGCATTGGGTGGATGGTCAAGCGCTCGTACTATCCCTTCCGCTGTGCTCCTATTTTATGCCCTCTTTTCGACCCTCCAGTCTTTCTTCAACCACCCCGAGTCGGTCACAAGCAGCCACTGTTGACCGAACTACCTATATATAATACGCAACTCCTTTTTCGCGTCGCATCAGGCCATCTACATTGGAAACCTGCTGAACAGAACGGACGGGTGATGATGAATTAAGACGCAAGGCGAAAAGAGAACTTCGCTTCAGTTTGTATGAAGGTTGCACAAAAGTGCTGCCTTGCATCTTTATTGTCGCATCTTTTAATACATCGTCATCTCCTGGTCTGGGTGAATCAACACTGGAGAGACGACTCGGCCTAATCGAATGGCTAGCGAGACAGAGCAGTAGAGTCTATCGTTTCATGTCAATCGAGGAGACCCTCGTCTTATGCAGTGTGACCGCGATCTGCCCGGCTGAGGATTTGGAGCCTGGGAAGAATGGCGTCTTTGCGAGCGCCGTCGTGTTGATTGAGTCTGAGCTTACCAACCGACCGATTCTGAGCTTTATCCTGCCAGAAGTACTGACTGATCAAAGACTTGTCGGGTCTTTGTTGCTGTCGTGGCTCCTCCCTATTTACTGTATACCATTCTCGTCAGAAGCAACCCATTCATTAGACACCGGCGAGGAAGATCTACCGACCTGGACCAGAACTATACCGTCTTGTTATGACATGGAGAAAATCAGGAACACCCCCCTGTGGCTCTGGGTGCGCGTCCTTACATCTACAACTATATATTTTGGGCGTCTCTGCTGGTGTCTCGTCTTCTCCTATTCCCAAAGACGGAAAGGTCCGAGAGAGTTGCATTGATTGTCACTCGCAAGGTATTTTCGTCGCTCAACTAAACTGGTTCGGGGCCTAAGAATCCCGTACAACTTCGCGAGCCTCAGTCTTATACACTACAAGATCGGGCATCCACTGTGGGTGATTGACATCATCTGGGCGCTTGCTCCTTGTCTTTGTAGACAGAGCCTGGGACAATCTTGGTTTACCACACTTTGTTCCCAGTTCATTGTCTGATATATATGTACATTTCCTCTAAAGACCAGGGACGTGCTAAGAACTTATGTGCTCATCTTGGCGGGACGGCCATTAGCTGATGGAACAATGGAGAACTCTGCCACGCGGAGTCGAAAGACAACTCTCGATCGTCCTCCGTCGCTTCCCCTCCTTTTGGTCTTGAAGAAGACTCACACGAACTCCAGGAGCTGCAGGTCTATCATAGCCAATAGAGACAGCGACGAAGTACATGTTGTTCTATTATACATACTTTATATTTATGCGCAACCTCGAAGTCCCACCGAGATGTTTGGCATGTATACATAAACATGGACCTTGAGAGCTCCACACGGCCCTCGAGTCCGATTCCAAACTTCTCCAATGCTTCTGGCCTGAGACTACGAAAGCTAGATTCCGGGTCTGTATATATATTCATAGATAACGTTCGAGGCATCAGATTGGGCCGTCGAGGTGCCTGTCCTGCCCAGCAGATTCAGGTAAACTCTTTGCTCACAGCACATGTAGCTATGCGGGGCAATATGGCTTCGCGTTCCTCACAACGCTCTATGTATGGGATTCTGATAATTCTCGGCCCTGGCTAGGCCAATGGTTGGATATTTCGCCCGTTACGACCCAAACATGTCGAGATCGTTGAGTCTCGACTATATACAGCCGTCTCTCTTACCTGCTTCGCACTCAACTCCAATCGAGGATTCGCTCCGGGACATGAAACGGCAACCCATCATTGAAGGTGGAACAAGCTTCTGGTCTTGTTTTATATGCTATTGGGCTATCCAGTAGTGGGCGCAAGCATCATCATGGGCGATTGTTCTATCAATTGATCTGTCGAGATGGTCAAGAGCATAACCGAAGAGCGTCAGACTGAACCCCCCCCGCAAAGAGCTGGGTTCCTGTTGAGCTAGCCCTGTCCTTTGCTTCAAGCGGTACCCCGGCTCTCTAACAGGGAATACTTCTGGTCGATTATGCTGCGTGTTGAGCAGAGAGGCTGGCGTCAAGTCCTTTTTTGGACACTCTCGTCATCTTCTTATGGGTATTATGTTGAAACATTTCGAACACAAGCACAGGGCCAATGAGCCTTTGTTATTTATACAAGACAAGAACGAAAACTATGATAATGATGGATGATGACCTTTCGTTCCAGTTGGAGAACCATCCTCATGATATTCTCCCCAACTTCATCAACGGATTATCAGGCGTTGATGTATTGTATCATCCATCCTCGGTTTGTCCTGGCCTTGCTCGGCAGCAAGCGACCCCGTCCGAGAAGGAAGAACCTGGAGCGTCGGAAAAGCCCTACTGCACCTTCGGTCCTTGAGGAAGACCAGCAAGTTCTCACTTCCCTAGGAGGGGGAACCTTGGAGGACGCAGATGGCCGGCCTTTTGGGGCTGCTCTGATTAGCTCCTACGACACTGATGTCTGGTGCTGGAACTCTTAGGAGTCTAAGGTCATCGTAGGAAGTATGAGCTCGCTGAAAACATTCTGTTTGGGGAACAAGTCGATGATCGATTCAACGTCGCCGCCGCTCACAGTTTTGATCAGACGACCAGAGTTGGGAAGGATGGTTTCATCGGCGTACAAGTCCGCGAAAAAATAAAATCGGAGTATATATCATCCCCTGGGCACAGGTTGTGGCAACCTACCCCCACTTGTATCATGCCGGACCCGAGTCTAGGACCCCGAGTCTAGGACCGCGGTTCTAGGAGACCTCCAGGATATAGACTAGAGCACATCCGATCTATAAATGATCATGAAGTCCAAGATATGATCTGAATGCTCGAACATGTCTTCTGCGCACTGAGATGTCGGCCTGGCTGGGACCCTTGCCGTTGAGCAATCCGGCGTGGGATTCGGCCTTGGACAAACAACATGATCCAGAAAGCAGGTCAGCTTGAACAAGATCCTGCTTCTATATCCATCTCTTGCTCCTCCAGCACGTTCAAGAAAAGAATCGAACTGGGGACAAGAGGCTGCTGCGTTCCAGCGGTCCTTCTTGAGAGGGATGTGTTCTCCTGACATTCGGCAGCGATGAGGTTAAGCATTTGAGGTCTCTTTTATTGCGAGGGCTCTAGCTACAGCATATATTTTTGTCCTTCCAAGTTGTTTTCTGTCTGCAGAATCAACAGAACAGACGCTGCTTGGGTCCCCTTTCGGTTACAAACCAGAACCTAGCCACACCCTAACCCAAATGGACGAGACCTTCTCCTCAGACTTGTACCTAAAGTACATCTAAGTCTTGTCGGACTTGTATCCTCAATTTTATACGCCTTTGGACTATCCCGCGGCGACCCCAGCAGATACGTCCTACGGGATGAATGGCATACATACAGCCATACCAATGCTGCATCATCCACCCGAACTGTTGGCACTTTGCTCAACCCCTGGAAATACGAAAACTTGAAAGAAGAGCAACTGAGACAAGTTATACCTTTATATATTCCCACGCACTACTAATGTTGTTCAAACCTTTCGCCTCTCCTCCGCTGAGGTCGAACATTCCCACTTTGTGTTTAACCTGATTGAGTCTGACGACACCCAAGCGGAGGAGATAACGACTTCTACCGGCGATGTCACAACCTTGGACGCGTGTTTTTGCGATGAGCATTATTGAATGAGTCTCAACTACACGACCGGCTGGCCTGGCCTCATGTGGGAGTGAAATGGCACGGGTGAGTAGATATCTTAAACGGGCCATACGAGAGGCGAAACATTGCAGAGAGCTTTCGAGAAGCTCGACACTGGCCTGCCTCGAGACGAGGCCGTGGCCCAGCCGGAATCTCTCAAAGTGGAAGAGAACCCCCTCCACAAGTTGGACAGCTATATACATTTGGACCTTCATCTCTTAGCAAGACCCTGATCGTCGAGGGCCATAAGCGCTCCGATCTCAAAGAGAAAAAGCCACCAACGATGACTCAATCAGCTCCAAAGACTCTACGGAGTAGCTCTGGTACGTCTGTATCTAGTGACAGAACAGTGATAAACAGGAGACCATGCGGACAACCCACCTCCGTCATGAGTCGGACGGCTATATATATATGTACCTTGGCACCAGAGATGACCGAGCAGATGATGGAAAATGAGACACTAGGATATACTACCGGAAATCATCTTCTTTGCCGAAATAGGCTCAAAAAGGCTTTCGGGGTCTTCTCAAGAACGGGCGAAGAGATCTACGAGGCCTCCAGGCAGCGCGTGCCAATTCACCGGGAGACCACGCAGAGACTCCATCTCCGTCATGAGTTGGGCAGCTATATATATACTTTTGTGTTTGGAACTATCGAGCTGCTGGCTGGGAAAAGAACAGTTCTGGTCTTCAAGGCAAGATTAGAGTGTGGTAGGTCCATCCTCGTGGTTCTCTTCACCGACCAATTTATACCATCCAAGGACGGCATGGGGCGAACATCAACGCCAAGTTGCTCCCGTCAGCTGCTTGCTATCAATTTATTTCCCGTTCATTCTATATAGAGCACATATGGCCCTTTTATCTCTCTTGTGTAGAGGGATAGGGAAACGTTGAAGGGCTGCGAACCCAAATTCCCAGGTTACGTCGAGTCTCGAACTCAGAATATTGGGTCAGACCATATATATCACGGCATTCTTGATACCGTGACGGGAACAACGACAAAGCATAGGGTTAGCGGAGGAGGCAATCGGGACAATTATGATGGTTCATGAATATATTCGACGACAGTGAAACATCACAACACCCGTCTTATGCGCTCCGGCGAGAACATCACTACCGGCCTCCAGGCCCCGAAGTGTGACATACCGCTCTCTTCCCAGATGGCTAGTAACAGCACTACTCTTAATGCTAGTCTCAAGAAGTATCAACCTGGGTTCTCTAGGCGGAAAGTAACTAGTTATGCCTTTAAGAAGGCTTATCCCCGACGTTAAGTTAGGCGCAACCTATGATAAGATCAAGGCCTCAATCGACTATGAACTGGCTTACCAGGAGGCAAACCCACCTGTTCTTCCCCCTTCCAAACTGAAGGAGATGGCAGCCAAGCCTCTGCCCGAGGCCCCCCACGGAGCATTCTCTACGACTCAATAGTTAGATGACAATTTTATTCACTCCCAAGATAACCTTAACCTGCTTCTGCCGCTGAAGCTCCTAAAACATGGCTTTTGTCTTTTCTGACCCATCAGCATGAATAATGTGATGACATCCATTCATGCCTCTCTTCTCCTCTGTGAAAAGTCATCAATGTTGACAAGGTATTGACAACCTCGGAAATAATAACAAAAGGTATATAAATTCCCCCACTTCCATGAATCCCAAAAACATTAACAAGAAAACGCCAACCCGCCCTTCCATGCCCTTCCATGCCATGCCATGCATGCAGTCACTTCGTAACCATGTGTGTGTATGCGTAAAGTAAAACTATGCGACACCATCAACGCCAGAGGCTGTTTGTTTCGTCAGTCGTCCATGGCATGCGGCGGCCCAACCTGTCGTTGATCCCATCCATCCATGCCAATCCTTCCTGTCTGTCCTGTCTGCCTTTTAATACCATCACGGTTGGTAACCTGGCAGCACTCCCTAAGTTTCATCCTCGATCATAGCTCGGACCTCAGGCTCGTTGAGCAGGATACGCTTGCCAAGTTCCTCCGGTGGCTTGCCATCTCGAACTGCTCCAAAGTCGAGAATCTGAATCATGTTAGTTACTCCTCTTTAGTAATATGATGGACTTAACATACCTCAACATATGTCAACTGGTCCCGCTGGACGGCAGCCACACACCGTCTCTCGTCAAATTTGACCTGCCAGACACCGCTGAGGTCGCTCAGCAGGTCCTGGACACACTCGCCAGTTCGGACATCCCACATCTTGACCGTCTTCTCGCTGCCGCTAATAACTTTGCGGCCATCGTGCTGGAAACAGGTGATAGCCCCAGTGTGTGCCATAAGAGTATTACGGCACCTGCCATTCTCGGGATCCCAGATACGAAGGGTCGAGTCCGCTGCTGCCGACACCAGTCGCTCATCTCGGAGATCAAGTAGACCGACGAGCAAGCTATGCCCCTCAAGTGTATACAGGCAGGCACCTGTAGCAAGATCCCAGATTTTGACCAAAGAGTCCATCGAACCGGAAATGCATCGGTTGCGTTCATGGTCGAGAACAACCGAGTACACCTTCTGCGAATGTCCGTGGAGTACATGAAGAGCCTCGCCAGTGCTGATGCGCCAGACGCGGACGGTGCTATCGTAAGATCCACTGACGAGAGTGTCGCCATGAGCAGAGATGGCTCGGACCGAGTGGGTGTGGCCAGCGAGGACGCGAATGAAGTAGGGGCAGTCAGACTCATGAGCTGGTGGCCCGGTCTGGATGTATCGACGAGACCCGACCTCTGGAAGACGCCAGACTCGGAGTTGACTGTCTCGGGAACCGGTGATGATCAGAGGCTTCTCGGGTTGCATAATGGGGCTGCCACTGGAGTCTCTACCAGTCTCGGTAGGCATCAGGATCTGTAGGCAACGCACAGTGCTAGTGTGCCCATAGAAGACCTGCTGACAGAGCCCCCGTTCGATATCCCAGACGCGAACAGATCGATCGGTACTACCGGAAACGAGCATGTTGCCCTCATACTGCAAAGCCCAGACGCCACCCTCATGGCCCTCCAGCTTCTTGCGGAGCTTGCCAGTCTTGGTGTCGTAGATGTGGATTAGGGTATCATCACTACCCGTGATGATCTTGTCCTCGTCGAACTGGAGGCAAGTGATGACGTGACGAGGATGAGCAGCAAACGCAACGTGCCCGGGCTTAACCTCGCCGCTGGTCCAACTCTTACGGATCATGTGGTGACGGCGATACAAAGACTTGAAGAGGTGTAGCTCGCGAAGACTGGGTAGTCCAAGCTGGGGGTCAGGCACGGCTGCAGCTGCGGCATTAGCAGCAGACAGAGGGCCCTCCGACTTGTGCTGTTTGGCCTCAGGCTGGGCCTTGTCGTCACGGGTCACTGCCTCCTGAGCGCTGGCGCGTCGCTTGGATCTCTCGGCAGCCGAATAAGTGTTGAGAGCTCTCTTCCGCTTGGAAGCCCGCGACTTGGAAGCTGTTTCCTGTCGGAGATTTCGAGTGAGCTCATGCTCAGTCGAAGTCAGTCGGTTTCGCATGCTCAAGTCCTTCTCGTAGCCGGAAGCGCCAACAGGATCTTGCCAGCCCCAGCCCTGGAGAATAGCCTTCTGAAGCTCGCCGGGAGGCAGAGTGTAGCCATCACGGTCAAACAGCTCCTTCCAACCAGTCTCGTTTCGGTCGACAATGTTACGCCAGTGCTTGGAAACCTGGGCGGCTCGACAGAGATCGCGGTGGTCAAGGTGGGACAAGACGGTGTAGCCAAGTTCGAGTGGCAGCTGTCGTAGAAAGTCGCACTTGAGAGCAGGGTTGACAGCGTTGGCAACGACGCGAAGGGTAGGTCGAGGGCAGCGACGAAGGAACTGGTACATCATGAATGTCTTCATCTCGGTCTTCATCGAATCGAAAGCCTCGAGCAGGGTTTGCGTGTCGACAACAAGAGGTTGACCAGACGAATCAGTTCGGGTCAGGGCGTAATTGTCATGGGATTGGCCAGCGCGGACCAGGGCTGTTGAAGCACCGTCCTCGGTCAACTGTGATTCATCGACCCAGGTGGACGGGTCCGTGTGGGATGTCTGGAAGCTAGACTGGGCCTCTTCATCGTCTTGATCGGCGGTGTGTAGCTGAGCGGCTGCAAGTGTCGGAGACAATCTAGGACTAGGGAGACTGGCATCCTGAGCGGCAACAACGTCGATGCTCGGCCGGGGGTTGAATGATCTTAGCGGCTGGTGGAGAGATCCATCGATGTCAGCGAAAGGCTCCGCGTCGGCATCGGTGATCGGTGGTGTAGCCACATTGCTGCTGAAGACTGTGTGGGAGTCGCTCTCTACAGGGCTGGCAGCCTCGTAGTGAGGGCTTTGTGCGGACGAGGATGCCTCGGGCGAGTGATGTCGTTCGAGATGGAGCGATCGTCTTCGAGCTGACCGATCGGCCCCAACGACTTCTGATGTATCAGGAGTGGCCAGGAAGCCCGAAGAACCCCGGGGTAATCTTTCTGTCGGATCACGGCGGTTGGAGCTGTGGGCGATGGAGCGTCGGAGCTTATCCGACACGGCGTTGAGTTGGGTGGATCGGGCAGTTCGTCGAGAAGGGTTCGAAGTCGGGGCAGAAGAATCGGGAGATTCGATGGGACTTGTTCGAGATGCACGAACACGGCGAGGGTAGCCCTCTGATGGCGACTGAGATCGATGCTTGGGTATCCGGGTGAGGGGAAGGTTCTCTTGAGGGGACTCAGCCTTGAGGCTTGGAGTATATCGTTCGTTGGTATACCGCGTCATCTGCAACGTGTTAGTGGCGCACTTTGTGGTGAGGTTATTCCATTTTCCCATCAAGCCACCGTCCAAATGAAGTAGGACATTGCAACACGTACCTGCTGGCCCATAGGCCGCTCCTCTTCCTCGTCATCCTCAGTCTCATTCGTTCCAGGCATGTTGTACGAGAACTGGATCAACTCGGGAGGTGTAGGCTTCATAGCAAGCGGATATTCCTTGGTATCGAGATTTTCGAGAGGGACGGGATCGCGAACAAATACGTGGGGGAACTTTCGGGTGAGGCGAGTCGTGGTTGTAACGGTCTTTGTCTCGACACACTCGCTCACTTCGAGCTGAAAGCGACGAGAACGGTTCTGGGAGCCTTCCGAAATGTTCACCGAGACTGTTTGCCTAGGTTTAGGATGCCGAGGCTCGAGAGCCTGGCTTGATGGAGAGGGTGTCATGGTTCGGGTTTGTGCAGATGTTTGTCGTGACTGGCACGATCAGGCTGTCGAGTACGCGGCTCGGCAACGTGCCTAGATAGACAAAAAGGGTAAGTGAATGAACTATCGTCAAAATCGACAAACGTGGACGATGAATAAGACAAAGATAGATCCAACCCGTTTTCCGTGCAGTGTAGAGGTGCGTACTTGTGTGTGTCAAATTGCCAGTGGTAGGCTGGCAATGAATGGCCGACCAACGGAGCGTCTCACACGGGCCGACGATCGAATATGTACCGTGAAATGCGACCGATATCGAACACGTCGACGATGACTGAAATATGGGATCGAGCTGAACCCAAAATGTGCGAGGGACGAAGAAGCCTCTTCAGAAACCGGGGGGCAAGCCAGATATCGATCACGATGTCGACGCTGGGAGGCTCCGGAGATGTAAGCAGGCCTCGGGGCCCGGGGGGCGAAGAAGGGGACCACACGATCAAGATGTGGAACAGGGAAGATCGAAGCCGATGGAGAAGGTCGTAGCTAGGGCGGTCGAGGGATGGAGACGGGCTCGTCACACGCGTGCGTTGGGTTGCGTGCGCGAAAGGCTGGGGGGGAGGAGAGAGAAGGAAGGGCAAGGGCGAGAAGAAGGGAGCGGGTTCTGCCTCGGCAGGAGAAGAAGGGCAAGTTCAAGAAAAAGGAGAGAAGGAAACGACAAGAGAAACCACGAAAGACCAACCCAATTTCTGTCTGTCCTGTCCGAGTCGGTTCCGTGAGTTTGCTGACAGAACGAGGCTTTGGTGAGAGGGAAGATCTGGTGGTGCAGGCTGATGTGACGGAGGAGTTGGTCTCTCTCTGGGTCTCTGGTCGATGTGGGTTTGCTTGGTGGAACTGGCACTGGGAGGCGTGGGGCTAAACCGCGACAGGTCTAGCGCAGGGAGGGTACAAGAGACCAGACGCATCCGCATCCCATCGCCCTCTGAGAGTCTCTGAGAGGTCCATGCATGAGGTGAGGTGTGGTTCTGGTTCTTTCACAGGGTCTAGCCTGACGCTACGGAGACGCCATTGGTTGGAGGCGCAACTGCATTCAGGGAAGGGGGCGGAGAGTCCACTGTACTGACAGTGGCCATGCCGCTCCGCACCACTTCCAGGGGGGTTTTCCTGGGCAGAAGAGGTACCGGTACATTTCAAGGAAGTGTCCGCCAACATTTTCTCTATGGGTTGCCGACTCGCAGGGCCTTTTTACTCAATGACAATGGCCTGTCCTTTTTTCTACCAATACGAAGGCCAGTCCTTGATGCAGGAGAAGAAAGACGCGACAGGGTTCGGCCAACAAAACACTTCAAGCCTGGGCATTTGCTCTACTTCGTAAGAAGCCCGACCTGGGGGCTCTCGGCTAAGGCTTCGATACGGCTACGGCCGAGACTCGATTCCTTGGAAGCAAGCAGGCAAGTCTGGGGGGATTGATTTGATTGATTGGGGTTAGTCAGCATCAAACCCTCGATTCCAGACGGGGATATTTTGTGGCTACAAGTGGCTGAGTCCTTGTCGATCGGAAACCTGTTCTTGGAATTTTGAATTGTTCCGTAGAACAATCTTTGAAGGGGATCTTTGTTCTTCCAAGAGAGGGGAAATTATCGTTTTTTTGTTCCTAACAAAAAGAGGCTTCACATGCATTCATTTCTCCCCTTTGAGCTGGAAATCTCCGTTTAGAGAAGTGCCCTGTGCCCTCTTCGGTAGCGCCGCCATTCTCCTCTTTTATTGTGGCTTGTCCCGATTTAGAGCACGACGAGGCTCGGAATTTCCTCGATTCTCTCTTTTACTTTCTTCTTCCAAGATAAGTAAATTCGGAACTTCATTAGCACTGCCCCTTCACGTGACCCCCTTCCGAGTTTCACCAGTCCCCCGTATCCGGGTCGGCGGCGGGGCGCAGCGCCGTTCTGAATCCGGGGAGGGGGGAGGAGATATATTAAGACACTGGAGGCTTTGCCTGTGGGGATTGGAGATGTGTGAACAAGGGGAGCCTCAAGTCGACGCGCTCAGCAAAGGACTGTAATTGTCAAATTTTATTTCCTGTCATTTATCAACAAGGGAGAGAATGTCAACAGATCGACATTGCACGAACCTGAAACTTCCTCCTGGCCTGTCAACCCTCGCTTTTGTCCCATGATGGAGACCCGGCCTGGTAGGGCTCTTTCCAGGGTTCTGGTCCGACGCGCTCCCTGGTTCGTCTCGTTCCTCGGCCAATAACCTATTCTGTCTCACCGAACCGATTACCTCAAGGGCATCTCGCTCCCCTTAGAAAATGCTCCCGTGCCCTCTCCCGCTGGCAATTTTCCGATACCAGAATGAATGCCTCGGGAATATCCCGGTCCGGATCGGCGCCCGTCTTCGGCCGCAGCCAATTTGGCCTCTTCCTCGCCGCATAGCCTGTCATCTCTGTGGAATTTCTTTTTTTTTTTCGCCTCCTCACGTGCCCTCATGGTGGGTTAGTCAGCATTGTCAGTCATCATGCCCAGAAGAGGCATGCCGCCGGCGAAACCGAGTTGCCGCACCGGACCATCCATTTCTTTTGGCGAGTGCCGTTGCGCGTGGCCCGATGAAAGTGAAGTTGTTGGATGTGAAGATGGTCAGGCAATTTGATCCTTTGGATGTGACCTGGACTTGATTATGCCGTGATGGTCAAGTAGAATGATTACAAGCGGGCCATCAAAGTGACTTGCCATCAAGGCGTGTACACGCAGTCCACCCCACATCTTTCATCTTTCATCTTGACTTGACGTTATGATGATACCCTCATATTGGATACGGATACTCAAGCAAGAATGAAGATTTATACCGTTGACATATAACTTAACCACTATGTCATTTAAAACATTGCTTTTGCCAAACACATTCTGTACCCAACATCTACACCCATCATGCCATGCCAATGCCAAATGCTATATGGTATCCATTATCCCAAACAAACACGCTCCCAAATCCATTACCCGCCTAAGATGCAACCACGCCTCATGAGATATAAACCGGCATTCGACTTCCCAACAGTTCCCCCTTAGCCACCTGCACGTCAAGCTTGTTAAAGTCGTGCAGCATCAACCAACAAATCATCCTAAACATGAGCGTGCACCACACATCGTCATGTGATACCTCCTGGAGGCTCAACGGGAGGTGGCTCTGCTTCTCATTTTGCTTCTCATTATGGTCCTCGGTCAACGCCACAGACTCACCCGCAGCGCTGCGGGGCCTCTCTGCCAGGGACGGCCGTCCGTTTGGGATGGATGTGGTCAGCGGTGGTGGTACCTCGTTGACCGTTTGTGGCGGCACAACCGACCGCGTCGGGGAGGGCCCTCGCTCAGTGCCGCGGATGCTGCTCGCAAAGGTGTGCCCGGTGCCTGTTCTACGGAAGCCATGTCCTGGAGGAGCTCCTGTGGGAGGTCCGATGAGGCTCGCCCTTCGGTTGCCCGTTGACCGTGTTGCCCGACTGATGACGTTGGGGCGGATGAGGTAAAAGTAGACTTCCATGAAAATGTGTTGGCGCTCATCCGGGCTGGCTTCGTGCATGTCCTCGAACCCCTTGGGTATAACTATGGGTTGTCCGTCGCGTCGGTGCTGTACCAAGGGGCTCCTATCGGCATATAGAGACGAATTATCGGAGCGGTCATCGCCGTTGAGAAGACGAAGCACTTCTTGGATGTGAGACCGCAGAACATCTTGAACAATTTCCCGACGTGCTGTCTGCACCTCGGTCTCGTGGCCGGCCTTCCCTAATTGAAGCTCTGGTGGCGGTGTGATTGCATCAGTCTCCTTGGCTGTGAGAACCCGGTCGCAGTCGTCGATAGCTTCGTGGAGCACTTTGAGCAAGCACATCTTCTTCTTGAGGTCCTGGTCCTTGTGGAGGTCCAGAATTTCCTCCGTGTGTTTCCTGATTCTGTCGATAAGATTCATGTTCCGGTGTACTACAGGCAATCCGTCAGGAACCAGGTCCCGATATGCCTCCAATACCTTGAGAAGTGATACCGAACGCTTGTCCCAGCGATCCGGGGTCGGATTAGGGATTTGAGTATACATGGTGTCCTTGATGTGGAACGTGCGACTCAACATGCCCAGAATCTCAAACGACACTAAACTTGGTTAGAAGGGTCATCTGTGATGGAAAGTTGCGACTTACCAGGGAACAAATGCGAAGTATGCTTGTCAGGGTCCTTGAACGCTCGAACAGCATTGTTGTTGCATCCAATGCGAACCAGAGTCTGAGAAATTTCCGCCTGAGTTGCTAGCTGAAGGAAAGCCAGATTTTCAGGGTCGTCCTCGGGAAACCGTAGACGTCGCTTGTCCAGCGTCACACTGTAGATGGTGGACACATATCCAAAGCAGAGCTCCTTGACCTCGTCAACTGGAATGACTCGGTTGGCTTCGAAGCGACTCCTGCCATAGATGCTAAAGGTGAACATCAAGCCAAGATCGGCAACCTTTTCTCCCAGGACCATAAAGCCATTGCCTTCAGCGCGATAGCGATCTCGCTTCCGGTCAAACTCCTTCCAGTAAATGCCCAGAGCAGCAACCATCTCGACAAGATGGCACATGGTGGTAGTAGCGTACGGGCGAGCAATGGTAGAAGGCATTGTATCCCAACTCTTGCGCTTTCGCTGAAGAGCGACTGTCAATGTATGGGCCTTTTGCAAAGTGGGAGGATTCTCGGCGAGGTTATGCGGCGGCGTCTGGGCATTCGGAGGTCCGGTCTTCTTCTTCATCTCGTCGTACTGGCTCTTCTGCCACTTTTCTGACTCATGTTCCATACGCTGTACAGCGCTGAGGAGCAATGTCCAGGAGGCACGCTCGTTATCGGCGGTGTGAACGCGTTCTCTTTGTGTCTTTTGGGCATATTCGTTCCGCTCGTTGATATCCAGCTCTGACCAGGTATTTGCAAGACTTTCTTCGGTGCCATCGAGGAAATAAATCTCGGCACCGAGGATAGGACCATGTTTGTTGTCTGGAGGGGAGACAAAGATGACGGGGGCCTCGAATTCGACTTCGAAGCGGAGCTCGTCCCAGGAGAAGCGACGAGACTTGCTCAGGGCCCATTTCCCCATGACCTTCTCATTACATTGAGAGTATCCAGCAGCAGAGGCGTAGTATTGTTGCATGACCTGCATGAAGGTCGCTGCCAGAGCGACTAGGGAGATGATGAGAGCCACGATGGCCACAATGACCTCGGGATCATCATTGGATTTGTCCGCCATGATGTAGGTATTCGCAGGTTCCGATTCACAAGTCTGGTTCGATATCGAGGCTTCTAGCACTGGACGAGACGTTTACGGTCTGAGAGGGTACTGCTGACGTTATGGCAACGTTTACTGCAGCTCTAACGGTTGGCAATGGGAGGTCCGATGTCGAGGCGCAAGTCGAGGAGCAAAAGGGTCAATCCGCGACGATAGGGAAAAACGATTCGTGAAGCAGTCGTCGCGATGGCACAGCATACGCAAAGCAATACCAAGAGCGAGACCTGCTAAATATCAATCAAGGCCAAGCCATTCTGCAACAGGGGAAGAAAAAAGAAAGAGTCAGGAGGGCTCCAGAGGTCAACAGAAAAGAGAGAAGAGCGCAGAGCCTCGTTTGAACATCCAATTCTCCAGCCCAGGTCTCCTAGTCTCCTCTCCAGCTCCCAGGACACGGCCCGCAGCAGCGCGAGCAGGGGGTAAAGAGAGAGGAGCGCCACAAGGCTCGAGACGTCCAGGGCGCCATTGGATCGACAGGCTAATTGGGTCTCCAGCTGGTGTGAGTGTGCCCTGGTTCGCAAAACGGGCCGCACGGGGTCGAAGGTGCAGGGAGGGAGGCGGAGCAAGCATATTGGGGTCCAAAGCTGCCCGCAGGAGGAGCCGGAAGTTGAGGTTGAACGAGGCAGAGAAGGCATCACGGCAGTGGCAAGGCGAGTAAATGTCCATAGGGGAATTGATCGAGGGATGAAACCTTTGATCTGAACGCGTTCATGACCCGACGGGATGACGTCGCAACGGGAGCATCCATACCTATCCAATGCGTGCACCAAAGTTTAGCGGTTTGGCCCTGGAACGGGCCCCGTCCATTCCATCACCCGTGGACGCGGGGCTCGGGCGCTAAGTCAAGCAGCAGCCACAGCGTCCAAGTGGTCCACCAACGATAAACGACCTCTGGTGAACTTGATCATGGATGATGCTTCTTAACAGACGGGTTAAAGATCAGGTCATGCAGGGTTTGTTTATTGGTGAATGTACCTGTGACTCGCAATATTGTCTCTGGTGAGCTTTCTGTCCTATTCAGCAGTCATGATGCCTAGTCCATCGTTACAACAACTTTGCAACATGACTTGTCGCCAAGAGTAAGCCTTTTCAGCCTCTCAGCAAGTACCACACACGGAATTCGAAAGATGGGAAATTCTCTGACACTTTCATCTCCCAAAGACAAGGAACCCTCTTCTTCGCTTCTGCATGGCCCCGGTCTGGCCCCCAATGCAACGGCGGCAAGCTTGCATCCATCTTTCAACAAACATGGCAGGTCTTTATCAGTGTCCCGTCTTCTTGTGTCTTGTGCCGCGTATTGACATTGTGGCTCAGCAAAACGTTTGCCTAGCTTTAATGGAGTAATTGAAGCGAATGTCTCAGATGTTCTCCGAGATGTTGTCTTATCTCGTGTCAAAATGTAAGCTTAACCCTCCCCTTTCACGTCTAAACCGGGCAGATCTCACAGACTCGGTGAGCCAATTCACACACACACATATGCAGCTGATGCCTGAAGATGGCCTCAACACCTACGCACGCATGTGTGTCTACAACTTGCCGCTCCGCCCAAAGTTCCGCTCCCCATCAACAGCCAACGCAACATGATTGCTCAACGCCACGACATCCCCCGCCCCATCAAAGATGACCACCTCTGCGTCGTATCTCCCATTCTGTACCACCTTGGCAGCCACGCGGATCCTCAGCCACTCCTCGCCCTCCAGGGGAAGCGCCTTTTTCACCTCGAGGCTCATGGTGACTGTCGGATACCAGAACTTCTTGTCAAAGGCGAATCCTCCCTCGGGTATTGGTGCGTCTGGGTCCGTCGGCCGGAAGGTCTCGACGAGGAGTGGCGGTCCTGCATCGGCGACGTAGCCTAGAGATGAGGTTGTGAAGCGCTCACCGCTGGCCATGCGCATCCACAAATCCCAAGTAGCCGGGAGTGGACTCTGTTTCTTGGGCGTATAGAGCTCCACATTGTCAAAGATGCGTAAAAAGTCCATAATCACGAGCTGTAGCTTTTTCCAGTTTGGATCTCCATTAGTTGAGAGTCTCTCCAAATCCACCGGCGGAGGGGGCTCCTTGATCTCAAAACCCGTCGGCAACGTAACGCCCTTCTCAAGTTCAAGCCTCGTATTGGTAATGTACGCCACAACCATCTTCTTGGACTTGTCAGAAATCCACGGGCTGGAAGAAGTGAGGCCCTCTTGATAGAGTGTAACATGAACCACAGACGTGGCACGCCCCGTTTTGACCTCCTCAACGACCAGGACAGCTGGCCCAGCGTGTGTCGCGTTGAGGAACTGCCAATGCCCCGCAAAAGGATCTGGCTGGTTCCTCGGCGTCAAATACGCGCTTGCGACACGAAGAAAGATGGACGCGACATAGCCGCCGTTTGGAACTGTCAAATTGTAAGCTACTGTAAGTATGGCAGCTAGAACAGTGTTGGCGTTTACCTGTTCCGACGCAGAATGGCTTGGTGAGATTGGCTGCAAAGGTGGTTGCGTCGAGCTGTGTCACCCGCGAGTCTATCTCGAGCGATGGGTGTTTTGTCATTTTTAGATATATCACTGTGTAACGGACTATGCTATATGCAACTTGATTAAGCAGTATCTGGCTATTTATCGTGTCATTCGTCCCCAAGTCAACTTCAGCTGCTCGACTTCCCTGTGTGATAGCCGAGCCGAGGCATTGCACCATTGGAGGTTGCAAGGATGCCGAGATCTGGTACCAACGCTCTATTGCTATCCTAGTTATACAATCTTGCCTATTCCTGCCTATATATCTTCTTTTATATATAATGTACTCGGCATAATCGTAGATGAAGCAGCACCTCTCCTCCTAAAGAATGGCCGCTGCAGTCCCCTTGATTGCCTCCCTCTCGGCCTCACTGAGCTCAAACTTGCCGTGCCCAATAACTGCCTGAAGGAAATCAACCCGAGCGGCCTCAGACTCGAGTACCTTCTCAAAGACCTTCTCGCCATTGCGCCTTAGCTTGGCCGTGTTGCCCTCGAGTATCAGCTGGCCATCCAGCGGAACATACCTGCATTGGTCCGTGTTCAACACCTTTAATGTACCGTTCTCGTCGACGACTACATCCTCCGAGGTCACGAACCGGGTTGCAATTAGTCTCTGCACAAATATACTCGTCAGAGTCGTAGACGGCTTGAGGTTCATGATCTGGATGTCCTCGGGAAGGAATTCGACATCGGTGAAGCAGTACATGGGTGTCCAGTTGGCCGTAGGCTCCAGTTTCTGCTCGTAAATCCATAATTTGGCATCCTGATTCACCGCCTGAGGTAGAGAGGCATGTCTAAGCCTCATCTTGGCTTGACCCAAGTGATCAACCTCATCCTCGGTACCGTCCATGCCGAGAGGGAGGATGGGGCCATTTGAGCCGAAACCGACGTCCGCCACGAACTTGTTCCCGTAGACGGTGACAATGTTGACACAGTGATCGAACCCTCCGAACCTTCCGACATTAGGATTGTATACCCTCGAGCCGGCCATATAAGCGTCGAAGCCGAGGTTCAGCAAGATGGTGTTGAACAGAGTGTTTTGCTCCATACAGTATCCGCCGCGTCCCCGAACCACCATCTTGTCGAAGAGGAACTTGGGCTCGACATTGATGACGCGATGCCATGAGTAATGAAGAGAGATGTTCTCAAAGGGAATGCTTCTCAGGTGGAATCGTTGGAGGATGAAGAGAGTCTTCAACTGTTCGGTTGGAGACAACGACTTCAAGACATCTCTGTCCAGGGTAGCGCGAGACTCCTGAGGCAAACGGATGCGATCAAAGTATTGGTCCAGCTGAGTCTTGCTCAACTCGTAATATTTGGAGTCTGCCATGTTGTGTAGATAGTTCTTTGCGTCTCTTGATGTCGATGAAAGATCACATTCATGACGACATTTCTTGGATTAAATAGTCTCGGGCTCCATCTGAAGGCTTCTGACTTGTCCAAATTAGGGCGTGGTTAGAACAGTGGAACAAGTTGCTTAGAGAGCTTCATTATTAATGTTTGTATTATATATGTTCATTTGATCACTACAAATTGAAGCCCAAAATTGATTCCATCACTCCCATTGTCTCCCGTCTTGGCGTTGTCTCGTAAGCCGGGAAGATTTGCCCGACTTTTACTTTCATTCGCTGGTTGAGGTTGAGTTTGAAGCTTACCTGACTGAGTACCTCACAGGTTTCACATCAAGCGTGAATGAATGATGTGACTTGGGTATTCCAAATCAAGATGGAAAATAATAATAAATATAATAAAACGAGATGGAATTATTGGAATTTTTCTGCAAATTTTAATGAAATTTGTTACATTTCTGTAGGCATCCATTCCTTTTGGGATTAAACACTGATGCCTTGGTCCTTGAGCCGCACCCATGTTCACTCGGGTACCATCCAGCTTTTGAGTGCTGACCGACCAGTTAACAAAGGACGGCAATGATTCATTTTCCCGATATCGGCCTTCCCCAGACTCATCATCTCAAGTGAATCGCTGTAGAATATTGTATGAACTGAGGGTGGAATGATTGCTGAGCTTACCCTGTGCATCCGGATGTCGTTCATCCGTGGGTTCATGGGATGAAGAGTGTTTGGCATCAGTTTGGCCAACAAAGAGGCTTAACATGTATCTTTATATAAAATAATAACAAAAAATATACTGTAAAAGCCCTCTATCTTATCCAAAGTCCCTTCATCGTCGAGATATTGCCTTGTGATCTGCCCTACGAGACCAACTTTGACGCTAATCTGGGGTCGCCTCCACTGCAATAAACTAGCATTCAGCCTTACGGCCCCTAGAACGTTTCTCGTTTAGCGGGGTCAGTGCCTAGGCTTCCTATGTGGGCACTGGTCGTATCTTTGGGAGCTTGGTCAAAGGCGCAGCACAGGGGTTCATTTAAACCTTCCTTCACTTCAAGGCCTCCGACTCACCGGCCAACTTGATGGAAGCTCGAACCGGCCTGAGTCACCGGCAACAAACACCTTCCAAGTGAATGTGGAAATGAGCAGGAGCGATCACTGTAGTATCAAGATGGCTATAAAGACCTTCAGCCACTCCGTTGGAGAGTCTCTTTCTTCCCAGATCATCATCATCAACCATGGCGAACACTCGTGGTCCTCACGACCTTTTGGTCGTCCTTGACGCTACAGCATCTATGGGCGAGTTTATCCACGCCCTCAACAAGTCCCTCCCCGAGATTATCAGTTTGTCCGCTCTTACCGGCTGCTTCGAGCGCATCGGCGTCGTTGCTTATCGCGACTACTGTGGTGGCGAACTCACCGAATGGTCCGGCTGGTGCTCTCCCTCCGGCGCCATCTCTGGTCCCGATATCGTTCCCCAGGATGAGGTCCTTTCCATGGCTCGAGGCATCGTAGCTAGCTACGGTGGTGATTGGCCTGAAGCGACCAAGACTGGCCTTGCTCTGGCATACCAGAAGATGCGAAAGGACGCCACGACCGTTATGCTTTTTTATACCGACGCCCCTCCTCATTTCGCGTCGACTAGGGGATCGAACTATAAGAAGGAGAAGACGGTGCTACAGAAGATGGACAGCTATGGTGGAACGGGCTTCCTCTTTGCCGATTGGGTTTCGGCTGCTTCGACCCTTAGAACTGGGCCCAAGAAGGCCGTCGTCTTCTCCATCCTGAGCGAGGGGAACCCCAGTTCCTGGAGCCCCTATCTGTATCTATCTGCTGTCACTGGAGGCGCTTTCTTCTCGGCGAAGATCACGGCTGAAAACATCTCGCGGTTGACTCTGGGACTACTTCTGACGTGGATGGGTGCGGGCAAGGCAGTCGAGGGGGACACCGCTGTTGTCGGTAGCCTCAAGCATTACCTGGCCACTGACGACATTCACAAGGCCAAGTCGGAGACGAACTCGTTGCTCGACAAGTACTACGTCACTGGATACACCCGAGACTGCTCCAAGAAGCCAGTCACCACCAACATCAAGGACACTGCACTCCCCCTCAAGGATATGCCTACACTCCTGAAGGCTCGAGGTCCTAGCGTACGAAACTTTGCTAAGCGCTACGTCGAGGACGAGGGCTACAAGAAGCTGGCCGTGGAGCAGCTCCGTCGCATTATTGCATCCAACGTGTCGGCCGTTTCTGTCAACCCCATTTTCGGCACTCTCTGGCGAACCGTCTGCAATGATCGCACCAGGGAGCACCGTGATGAGCTAATCACCATGTTTGGACTTGAGGTCAATCGTATCGCGGACACCAACGAAAAGGCACGTATGAAGGCATGGTTGGAGGAGTCTTATAACTATGCCGCCGAGATCCAGGAGCAGATTGCGGCTGTCCCTGAGGAGGACCGTTTCCCTCTGGTGTATCTTGACCCAGCTGAGGATTTCACCCCAGCCCCTGGCGGTGAGGGCGAGGACAACCGTCCTCTGAACGAGTTCACCCGAGCCGAGATGCTCGAGATTGGACGGTCCTGCGACTACCGCATTCTTCGACGACTGGGAAAGGTCTTGACTCGTCTCAACTATGTTGACAAGAAGGAGAACCTCCCTGCCCATATCAAGGCCGCCGATCCCGCAGAGGTCCCTCAGATCCCCATGGCACTCGCGGATCCCAAGCACAACCGCAAGTTCTGGAAGATCTTGCTTCACGCCGTCCTTCCTGGGACCATGATCACCTCGCGTCCAGCCGCTGTGCTTGCGGCCCTGGCACTTCGAATGGGAATTGCTCCCCTACGCGAGGTGGCTGACCAGGAGCTCATGTCCTTCTCCGACAAGTGGAACACGATCGATATTCCTGAGACATGGAACACCGGATGCCTTGGTCTCTTGCTCGATGCGGACAGAGACTACGAGAAGCGAGTGTCTGAGGGCACCACGCAGCGCCCCAACACAGAGGCAGTTATCCTGAAGGAAGCGGACCGGAAGCTGTTCAAGACCTTGGTCGACTACAAGATGCTCGAGATGAACCTCAAGACGACCTTGCAGGCCAAGATTGGTTGGCGTCCCGAGTTGACCAAGGTGGCTCTTGGTCCCGTCGTCATGTGCAAGACCTGCAAGTTCCCTCGCTCAGTTACCATGATGAGCGAGCGAGGAATCTGCGGATTCTGCTCTCTCAGGGCAACCAAGTGTCAGTGCCAGGCCTGTGCCCATAGTGAGGACTTCCAGGACCGGGTTAATGCGAACGTGTCGGAGGACCACAATGAAAAGTCTATGGGCACCTGGGTAGAGTGTTGTCGATCCGAGTGTCGAGCTCAGTACGTCGTCTACAACCCCAAGGCTCTCCGCGTTCGCCCCAAGTGCTTCTACTGCCGACACAATGATGGAAAGGGATCAGCGGGTGCTGCTCCACTGGTTGAGTGCCACAAGTGTCTCAACCGAGTGATTTGGCCCGAGGAGTATCGTCCCAAGAACCTGGATCTGGCCAAGTTTGAGTGTTCGGCCTGCGCTTCCAACGTTGTCACCATCATCAGTCAGGATACCACGGCTCAGGCCCTTGCTAAGGAGAACGGTACCAAGTGGATCTTGCGAAACGATGATAAGGCCATCGCCGAGACCTTCAACGGGCGGTCTCTGTTCTACACTGCATCACACTGCGACCTCGCTCACCTCCCTGAGAAGGTCGAGGTCATTCCCGGGCAGGACACAAGTTCCCTTACCATCGCTGGCAAACTTGTGCGGAACCAGGACGAGGTCAAGGCCTCATTGCAGCACTGGGTTCTATCACGCCGCACCGAGGCAGGTGTCTGCAGTCTTTGCTTCTCCGACTTCCGAAAGGACTTCCTCAAGCGAGCTTGTGGACGAAGTGGCTGCGACCAGCTCATCTGCAACAGTTGTTCCAAGGACTGGTACGGGATCAACGCCCGAGGGCGTACCATCAATGTGGCGGCTCTCTCGTGTCCCTTCTGTCGACGCACCCCTGCCCCCAAGACAGTTTCAGCATTTGGTCTCACTCAGCTGGGTGACCTGCGCAAGGCAGTCGACAACGCTGGCTCGTGGGTGTACGCCTGGTGCTCTGGTTGCGGCTTCGCAAAGCAGTACGTAGAGAGAGCATGCGCCGCCGGTGCCCCTCCCGAGCTAGTCGACTGGCGATGCGACGGCTGCACCAAGGGAAAGAAGAAGCTGTCCTCGCGAAAGTGCCCTGGCTGCGGAGTTATGACACAGAAGGTTGGGGGCTGCGACCACATCACCTGCCCATGCGGAGCTCATTGGTGTTATGCCTGTGGAGTGCAGAAGGATTATAACACGATTTATTCGCATATTGCAAAGGAGCATGGTGGGTTGTTTGTTGAGGCTGATGACGATGAGGAAGACTGGGTGAACGATGGGTATGCTTGAGGAGATACTGGTTATGAGTAAGACGAATGATGTTTCTAGTTTTTGAGCATTCATAGCAATGATGATTGAGTCCCGTATCATGTCTATCTTATCTATCTCTTCCATCAACGGTATAACCATTGATTCGATCTAGAAGCGCTCACCCAAGGCGATGCAGTTCATCGGCCCACCATTGGTGCTGGGGTTGCCCTGCCCTGCAACCATGCAGTTCAGGCCTGCAAGGCGTTCTACAATGGGTCCCAACCTATCCAGGCGGTTATAAACGGGAGCGCCTAATGTCAGCTCGTTGAAGGATGGATACTACCTCAATGTGCCTCTACCTAAGATTCCCCCCTCCACATCGAAACCATGGCTCATCGATTTCTTTGGTACTTCTGGGCCTTCATATCTGGTGCTAGAGCTGACGAAGGGGATGATGGCCTTTCCGATTTCTCTAATGACCTGGCGACCGATCTGGCTCCCCTCCTCACCTTGTTCGGCGAAGCTATCACCAAGCAGTACCTCAGTGAGAGCACATCATTCCTGGACTACCTCATCTTCGCCATGGGACCCGTAGGCGTCTTGACCGCCATGGTGTCCACGATACGCGTCTGTGGCCATTCATCTCTTCGTGCCTTTATCGGAAGATCACAAGAAGGCGAGGCTACAGTAGAGGCCGAACTTTGCACCTCTACGAGCCGAGATGTATGCGAACTCTTCAACCGGGGTGGCATTGCCCGTGTTCTGGGCCGTCCCAACGTGCTTGAGCTTGTCTACAACCCCTTGATATACCATGAAAAAGATTGCGACGATAGTGTGTTGAACCTATCTCGCATGTTTTTTGAACGAGCTTCAGAATTCTCAGGTTCGTCTATTGGCTGGGAAAGAACCAAGGCCAACGAAAAGGTCTCAGCAGACGAGATTGCTCCCAACCCTAACCTCTCTCTTAACGTGGGCATCGTTAAACGACCCAGATGGGTATACGTTGCCATCTCTGCGACAGGAATCACCCTTCAAGCTGGTGTTTTGGTCCTCGCTGGCATAGGTGTTTGGGTACTCGGTTGGAATCTCAACGGAGGTCGCACATCAACCACGAAACACTATGCGCCAGTCATGTTTATAACCGGAACAACTCTCATGTGTCTTGGAATGTGGGGTTGTGCATATCTCATCGGTCAGACAACAGAAGAGGTTCGTTTTCAACGGAAACCGATGCATCGTCGTGACCCAAAACTGAAGCCACGACTGTTCTGGTTACAGCCTGGCCCACAAGTCATCGGAGATCAAAGTTTTGATCCATTTGGCTACGCAGAGGACCTAGCAAACCCATTGCAGGTTTGGACTTCATCACGAAAAGAGTTCCAGGATACATTTGAACTGAGGACATATTTTGCCGTCTTGGCTGTGCTGATTGGGTACATTGCTCAGTTCATCGGTCTTCGTGGCATGAAGGCTTGGGTATCCCTTGCACAGCTTGGTGTGTGCATTGTTATGAGTATCCTCCGGGGATGCCTCAGGATGCAACGGCTTGACAAGAACTCGAACCAGCTGGCTGACAAGCTTGATATTGTTTCTGGGCATGAGCTAGACTGGCTCTCGTACCAGATTGTGCTGCAGAAGTTTGAATGGGTCGTGTATCCGCGCTCTGTCGAAAGTCTCGAAAAGAATTCTGGTCATGATGAGCATTCAACAGCGCGAACTTCAACCGACTCCTACCCAATAGGGAATGATGAAGTCTCCCTCCACAACCTTTTTACAGTTCGAAAACGTCTCGCCCAGTTGACGGGCCTGGCCCCTCCATACGAGATCCTGAACTCCAAGTGTCAGAGATGGACAGACGAATCGGTCAAGGTGCGCGCAATGGCGCGAAAGATGTCAGCGGCCATCTGTCAGGTCGCTGAGAAGCACTTGCCCAAGTCCTCCCGCAGCGAATATTCCTTGTCGATTCCTATGGTGGCTTATAACCCGCAAGGGAGCGACCATCGTCGAACCAACCTTCATGTTCGATTGCGTCTAGGGAGACAGGACACCTGGGAAATAGATCCGGCAGATCTAGAAGCAATTCTAGGTCTCTGGCTGTGGGAAGTGGTCGATGATACCGTCCTCAAAGGCCATGATCCGGAGAGAAGAAACAACACACCCGTGTACAGGATAATGTCACTTACTCCAGACCTGGAAAACGTGGAGGACCACATTGCCAACAGAATAGCAGAGATAACCTTTTGGTGTGACCACTTCGTGGGTTTTGAAGATGTGGTTCTTCGATTGGAAGGCCAGCCATGGTATAGTGCCAAGTGTCTGTGGGATACTGGTTCTAACGGGCAGTTTCACAAGCTGCAAAAAGGGATGCCTGCAAGCATTATTTTTACTAGGCGATACTGTGGCTGGACTTCAGTCTCCGAGAATATTCAACCAGGATGCAAAGGCGAGTTCCGAGCCCTGACGGTCCAATCGTTTTCCACAGATACGTTCGACATTGTCGCCCAGGATCTCTTGACTGTGCTCCTTGTGTCACTGACCCGAGACATTACCTTTGGTGAGACAAAGCTTGTCATGCGAGACGGTCCAGTACACCCAAGCAACCCTACTGTCAACGATATGGTAGATGCCTTCGCAGAGTGTGGTCTGCCAGCTGGTCGTGATGCGTGGCTTTGCATCATTCCAGCCCTGCGAGAACGATTGCCCCTACCTCCGCCCCAGGACCTTCTGGACGCGATACTTGACACAATAGACCGGGAAACGTATATTTCCACGGCTGTGTCGTGGTTGACATGGAGCTGTGTTCAGTTCAACTCCCTGCAAGGAGAAGAAAGCAGAATCTTTGAGCAGACACTACGGGCTGTAGGGGAAGTCTATCGCACTTCTGTTAGAAATCGCCGCTTAATTGGCATGGTCAACCACTTCGACGGCGACGAATTAGTTGGTTGGATGCGTCGCAATTACGGAAGTCGAGCTCAGCATGATTTGGTTGTCAGGGAGATCTTGGAATGCTATTGGGACATCAAGCAGAGGCTTGACCAAACCCCCAGGACGAAAGTATATTCGGAGGAGGATGAGAATGAAAAGAAAGAGATCCATCTTAACCTCATGCAGGCCCTCGAGGATGGAGATCGAACCGAAACTTTGTACAGACTCTGCTTCATCGGCCCAGAAGCCTTTCGTTCTGAGGCTCTACAGCCAGCCTTGTCACTCGCTGTCCGCAATGATTGGGCTGAAGTTATCAGGGACATGTTGCATCTGGAGGCTGACCCCAATAGTCGAGACCAGAATGGGAGATCTGCAGTCTCGCATGCCGCGGAACTTGGGCTTGAGCAACATCTCAAGACCTTCATCAAGCGGGGAGCCGACTTGGACCAGCCAGACAATAAACAACAGACTCCTCTGTACTATGCCGCAGAGAGTGGACATGAGAGAATGGTCAAAATTCTGGTAGATCACGACACTGTCGACATTCACAGGACAAACAAGGATGGCCATAATGCGTTGTGGATCGCCTCCAAGCACGGCCACAAGGCCATCATGGAGGACCTCTTGAAGCGAGGCGTCAGTCCTGATTGTCGAAAGGGAGAATATGACCAAGCGCCATTCTTCTACGCGGCTTGTCACGGTTACATGGCTCTTGCTCTGGATATGGTTGACAGGATGTCAAAGTGGGAAGATGTCGAGACAGGACGCGAGTTGTTGGCGGTGGCTGAGAGCAAGGGCTACACGGAACTCATCGATAAATTACGTAGCAAAGTGGCTAATGTCTCATGAATGAAGTACCAGAGCGATGGCCTTTTTGCGATGGCAGTTGGACTCTAAGAGTCTGAACGTATGTGCGGATAGTGGGGTTGAGCCGTAAAGAAGATCTATGGATTCGATACATTTAGAAGATCATGTCTATGAATCGTTCCTCTTTGATCTCTTTCTCTTATATAGTCGTCAGGAGTATTGAAATGCCAGGTTAGTATCCTTAATGCCCGATACTTTGCGAGATGGATGCTGAGAACCTTGAGTAGACCTCGTGCAAACCATAATAGGAGTAGATGATGCAAGCCTCGAAGTCCTCCAGGGGCACTACACCCTTCAACATGAACTCAATTCGTCGGTATGACCCCTACAAAAGTGGATATGCGCCGGTGGAACATATGTCGGTCTCTACGGACGGTTTTGGGCAGAATATTCCATTGTCTTTTTCTTGGGTTCGGCTACCCATGGTATCGCTCGTGAAGTTAGGAAAGGGAGATCTTAGGGATATTGAAAACTGCACGTACTCTTAGACTTGGCAAGATGCTCGATAGGTTATGAAAATTATCATATGTTCCCTTTATGAATGCTGAATTACCGTACCTAAAGTTTTGTTGAAGTACAACAAGTACCACCAAGGTGGCTAGACTCACTCAACAGTCCTCAGATGGTGGCTATTTATTGTACTTAGGATTCTCATGGTTCCTGGAATATGACGACGTCCCGTTCTTTTACAACTCACCAATCATGGATTCAGACAGTTCTTTGGGGAATCACAAACCGATCCTCGTTGGCAGCTACCGCGTTGCCTATCCTATCCTTCGTCCCGGCTCCCCTGTGACTCGACCCAGTTTCTTTCCGAAGCTCCAGAGCTACACCGACACCATCAGAGACAAAACCGAGCAGATACTAGACCGTCACCAGCTCACGGACGAAAATACCACAGTCGCCGTCCTCAATCGTCAGGAATTTTGGGCTCCCGACATTGGCATCGCAACCTTGCTCATCATAAATCGATGGAAGGAAGACTCGCCCAAAACTTGGCCACCGGCTGTCAAAGAGATTGTTGATTTCGTCTATGAATACTTGGTCGGATGCGAAGAGACTTTGCACGTCGAAATGACTGCTCCTCAAAGGGTTATATAGAAGTATCTTGCCCCTGCTCCTAGCCTGCCTGGTCTAGCTTGGTCGGAACTCCGGTCAACGATTCACCAGAAGCTAGATACTTACGAGGCAACACGCTCCCATGTAACAGCTATTGGGCTCTTTAGACTTGGGTTCTACCCCGACCCTCATTTAAATCCCACTACAGTCTATATCTCCCTTGAAGACGACTCGTTTGGAAACTCAGTGGAGCGTCATCAGCCGTGACCTCGAGTCATACATCCACAGTCAGGGCTGGGACTTTGTTGTGCATATAGAGCACAATGTGGTAAGCCCATGCGCTTTCCAATTGAATCTACCAACGGGGAGTCGTCTAGTAAACTTCGCAGAGGCCTTAAAGAGCAACCTCCTCGTTAACGGGGAATACGAGCACCGGGCCAACCTTGGGGCTAGCATCGGAGCTGCGCACTATCCCAACAAAGGTGGAGGAACCATTGTTAGCCCTACCGCCGGGACCCTTGGGTGTTGTGTCGAGATCCGAACCAAGGGGAGTCCGGAGCGGAAACAGTGCTGTTTGACGAATTGTCACGTCACACGCTCCTGGGAGACGGACCATGCCGTATCCCGCTAGGTCAGGCGCCATCCTATGACTCTTGAAAGCCCGGCAAGGATCAAGCACAGCTATGCGATCTGGCATTTGAACGATAGGATCAGAGCGAACAGGGATGGGGAACTAGGCTGAAGAGAAGAGGAATTCCGCCATGAGGTTATCAAGGCAGAGAAGTTGGAGCGAGACAGGGCTGCCAAGCTCGCCCTCTGCAATACTTAAAAGAACAACTGTGGCTCAGTCCTCCTAACTTCTGGCTTTGATCGGGCGACGCCAGAGGGAGGTCGACTGGATTGGGCGGTTATTGAGGTCGACCCGTCTCGAATTGGCGAGAATCGTCTGCCTACAGAAGAAGCCTGGGAAGCAAAGCACGGAGGATTGAATGCTCTTTGCGTGAGGACCTTTGGAGGTCTCCTACAGCAATCCCTAGGATCCTTTAAGGACAATACTATGGCATTTGGAGCCAGTGTCTGAAAGGTTGGCGCGACCTCCAGGCCGACACACGAGACCTTTAACGAATACAAGGTGAAGTGCACAACCGAAGATGATGGTCATGCCGCCGGGAAACCGAGACACTACTCCGAAGAGCTTGTCATTGTTGGTAATGACATATCCAACCAGGGACACAGTGGCAGGTTCTGGGGACCCGGAGACTCGAGGACTGTGGTCTTTGATGCTCGTGGTCAGGCGATTGGGCGACTGTTCGGCGGACAGGTGCCAGCTCAGACGGCCGAGTACGAGCTTGTGACACTCATTGAGGATGTGTTTGAAGATATTAAGGTTTCCTCTCAAGGGCAGATTGGGAATATCCGCATTGCGAGCAGCCCTTCAGATTGTCTCTATCGGTAGTGTGGGCATTATCCGAGGTTAGATCCATAGAGGATCCTTGACTTACATGGGCTGGACCCATTGAGATCGCAATGTTCGTCCTCGACATCTAAAAGCCAGAATTACGCCGAACCATTGTGGTATTATAGATGCGCGGCGATTTAAACCCGAATCAAAACCGAAGGGTTGCCGATATCTGCAACTCGAAAGACACAGCCGTTCCGGGTCGTCGGCAAAAAGTCTAGACAAGCGAGGTTGAGAGGTTCTGTGATTGATTGGTAAAACGGACACAGACACAAACCAAGTTAGCGAGAAATAACAAGGATACGCATCCTTCGGTTGAGTTGGCGAGCTTACGCAGGTTCCATCGCGTCCCATTCTTGAGGCACAGGGCTGACTCTGGGCAAGGGTCTTGGGGATCGAGAATGGGGACTTGGCCAAGTATAAGATGACCTTTGCTGCTTCAAATTGGTTTCAATCTTTTGTCGAACCTCTGGCTGTTGAGTCTAGTTTCTCTTCTTGACTTTGGCTACCTACCCACGCTTACAAGATGCGTTTCCTCTCTGATGACCGAGAGGTCGACTCCAAGGCTGCTCGCATGCAAGTCCTCTGTCTAGGTCTCTCACGTTGTGCAACATCATCACTCCAGGCAGCTCTCGAATCCGATGTCTTGAACGTGGGCCCTTGCATGCACATGGCGCACATTGCGCCCCATGCCGACCGCGAACAGATCGTCATCGATGCCATCAACGAGGAAGATGCCGAGAAGAGGCAGAAGCTGCTTCACAAGATCTACGACGGGTACGCGTCGGCATGCGACTTTCCAGGGTGGCTGTTTGTGCCTGATCTCATGGACATGTACCCCGATGCAGCTGTGGTGTTGAACACAAGGAAATCGTCACAGGCGTGGGCGGAGAGCATCGGCAACAGCCACTCCTTCTTTGGCTCACGATGGTACTACTGGCCCACGTTCCTCTGGAAGACGGATCGGCTTCACTATGCGATTCATCGAACCAGTTACGCTTGGGTCCAGCGTCGCTTTGGCATCGCCGACATGTTCACGGCCGAGTTCTACGAGCGATATAACGACTGGGTTCGCGAAGAAGCCAAGAAGCGAGGAAAGCCCATACTAGAGTGGCAGGCGACGGATGGGTGGGAGCCTCTCTGCGAATTCATCGGCAAGGAGCCACCAAAGGACAAGAGGGGGTTTCCTCATCTGAACGATGCGAACCAGATGACTTTTGTGAAGCGCATATTGGTTGGAAGAGGGTTGGTTGCTTGGGTGGCTTTGTTTGGAGTCGCATGGGGTGGATGGAAGTCTTGGCCTTGGGCTTTGGAGAAACTCGTATCTTTCAGAGGATGAATGCGATTTTTGATGATATACGATAGTAATGAACTTGGGTTATCTTGTCATGTTGCGAGTTCCGTAACTTGCTTGAAGTCGAAGTTAGGCCAAAGCAGTTGTGCAGATGCTAATAACATGCCATTGGATGGGAAGACGTGGCTTGCAGTTGACGGTCAGCGAGCTGGTTAGTCATCGGATTTGGAATCAGCCTTGAAGGAACTGAGAAGGATTCCTAGTGGTGTTGACAAGAGTGACGTTGAGTAACGTTGAGTATCCCTTCGTGGTTTGGTAAGAACTCGTGTTGAGCCGTCTCGTTGGCGATCGAGACCAATAGTCTCCTTATCGACCCATTATCCGGGAAATGTAGCCTCCGGTTCAATGCTCAATACCAGAATAATGCCATGCACAAGCATTCTAGGCATCCAAATTGTCCAACTCGCATGAAGACGCCGTTTCAGGACGACGTTCGTGGCGGAGGCGCAGACCAACGAAAACGGTGCTGACTAAGGCCATGACGCGGTCCCCTGGCAAGGGTGAGATCCTACAGCTCGTAACGTGATGACGGTCCGTATCTCACCGGAGAGGGTTCATCTATCGTCCTCTATCTCTTCTCTTCCTGATTCAAGTTCATTGACCTACGATATACCATCATCCCGAACCACTACATCAAGAACCTCCCGAAACATCCGCAATCATGTCCCGGTTCTCCCGCTACGACACCGACGAGGAACGCCTCCCCGAAGGCATGGAGCGAGTCGGCTACGATGCTGACGAGCAAGTCTACACATTCCGTGATGCCGACGGCAGCTACTGGGAGAGCGCCCCAGGAAACGAGTACGGCCGCCTCACAAAGGTCGGAGAATCCCGCATCCCGGAGGATCACGAGCCCTTCATCGTTTCGGAGCAGAACAAGAAGCTGTCGTGGCGGAACGAGATGCGACCGTTCCTCAACTTTATGATGCTGATCGGGCTGTGCCTGTTTGGCATGTTCTGGTTCTTCCACAGCGCTGGTTCATCGGCCGATGAGGGCAGACCTCTACCAGATTGCCCGGGTACCACAACGCCCTACTGGATCAAGAGCGGTGATACGTGCTGGGACATTGCAAAGTCGCATGATATCAGCGTGGATGACCTGCTAAAGGAGAATGTTGAGATCTCCTGTGATGCCCTCAAGCCGAAGCATCGGATTTGCCTGCCCAACAAGAGCACCAAGGGCATGGAGAACAGCGATGAGTCCAAGGAGAAGGAGGCAAAGTCGGCCTAAGTAACATAGGCGGTGCGATAGGGTCTGGTATAGCCTCGGGATGGGCTGGAATGGGATCAGGACATGGCGCTGGGCCAGAAACCCTCGGATATGATAACAGGCTATCGGTACTCTTCATGTTCAGATGAGGGACCTGGGACGGGTATGATGACGGGGGAAAGGGCAGATTGTTTACCACTTTGGCCATACACAACTGGACGGGCAGCTGTCTGGTAGTGTAGGCTCTACTTTGGCGTTGAGGCATGGCGTTCATTGCTTGAGTACTGTAAATGCTTATCGATTTGTGTTTGGTGTGTTCCTTTTTGACATTTGTGAAGCAAGCAATCATCCTTGTCACCTGAGCAGATGACGCTCCAAATTCATTGAGCTAATGTAAAGAAAGCTAGCTGCAACCTTCGGCCCATGTGTGCAGCTTGGCTGGTTGCTAGGCAGAACTAAAGCAAGGCAGCGCGGAGAGGGACATGACCGACGTGTACCAATAATTGTGCATGGGATAAATTATCTCAACAGGTAGAAGAGAAGACGGCAGTTGTGCCTAAGCTTGCCGAGAGTTACATGGGTTTTTGAACAGGGCGCGAAATGAGGGCAAGCAAGGTATGGATTGTTTGGGCCACCATGGATATTGACAACAAACGAGGACACCAAGTTGATTTGCGTCTTATGTTGGTACAGACGCACCATGCAATATCTACACCATCACAACTCATCTAGCAACACTCTAGAATCATTCCATTTCCTTATCGACCGTTTCATTCGTCCCCTCTCAAGCGGTGAAGCTTCCCAAGAGCTCTTCAACCGACACCAGATTTAACCCGCAAAGGAAATCAATCATCACCAGAAAAAAAAAGAGGCCCCGCGCCAAGTGGGAACAAACGAGGGGCAGCTCCAGTGGCTGGCAGCACCTAGGGACCTTCTCCTTCTGTGCCACTCAGAGCGGGGCAATTTTTTTTTCCTGTCGATTTTTTTTTTTTTCTCAACCGTAATTTGAGATTCGGCCCAAATAAATTTTCCTGGACGCGGGTCCTTCCCCTCGCGTTTCTTCCTCCCTTCATCATCACCACCCACACACCAAAAGCCTTCGGGTTATCTTCACCTTCTTCTCTGTCTTGTTTCCTTTGCAGAGAAAAAAGAGAAGCCATGGACAAGGGGAAGCTTGCCCAGTTGCTCGAGGGGAGCCAAGTCCGTGAGTCTTTCCTCGCGTCAGCTTGAGAGAGAGCTGCTGTTCCCTCTTGGTTGCTTGCAAAAGAAGAAAAAAAAAAAACACGTCGCTGACTTGACCTCCCTCGCAGCCAACACGGAGCAGGTCAAGGCCGTCACTGCCGAGCGCCAGAAGAACTACTACTCCCAGCCCGAGTCGTTGCTCGCCCTCGTCGAAGTCTCCCTTACCCATGGCGACGCCGGCGTTCGACAGCTCGCCTCGGTCCAGGCCCTTCGCCTAGTCCCCAAGTACTGGGAGAAGACTGCTCAGGACCAGCGACAGCTTGCCCGCAACCACCTTCTCGAGGGTACCCTCAAGGAGCAGTCTGCTGGTGTCCGTCACTCGCTCGCCCGTCTCGTCGCCGGCATCGTCAGCGCCGACATGGAGAATGGTGAGGGTGAGGATTTCCTCCGACAGCTTCTTCCCCTCAACAACAACGACAATGTCGTTGCTCGCGAGGTCGGTTCGTTCCTCCTCTACGCCATGCTTGAGGAGGACCCTACCCACTTCAGCGACCACACCCACCAGCTCCTTGAGCTCTTCCAGGCTCGCATTGAGGACCCTCAGAGCAAGGAGGTTCGCATCAACATCGTTCGCGCTATTGGTGCCATCCTCATGATCATCGAGCCCGAGGAGGATGAGGGCGCCCTCAAGGCCATGCAGGGCTTCGTTCCTAGCCTGGTTAACATCCTCAAGGCTACCGTCGAGGCCGAGGATGAGGAGAGCTACAAGATCGTCTTCGAGGTCTTCCACTCCTTCATCGCTTACGACTCCTCCCTCCTCGCCGTCCACCTCCGGGATCTGCTCCAGTTCATGATTGAGCTTGGTGCCAACTCCAACGCCGAGGACGACGCCCGATCCCAGGCTCTGGCCTTCCTCATCCAGTGCGTTCGCTACCGCCGCATGAAGATCCAGGCCATGAAGGACATGGGTGCCCAGCTCATGGTCAAGGCCATGCACATCATCACCGAGCTCGACTCTGACGATGAGGAGGAGGACATGTCCCCTGCCCGCACCGCCATCAGCCTCGTCGACACTCTGGCCAGCGAGCTTCCTCCTCGACAGGTCATTGTTCCTCTCCTGGAGCAGTTCCCCAGCTTCGCCACCAACCAGAACCCCAAGTTCCGCATGGCTGCCATGCTCGCTCTTGGTAACGCCGCCGAGGGTGCTCCCGACTTCATCTCTACTCAGCTTGAGCCTCTTCTCCCTGCCATCATCAACCTTCTCTGCGACACCGAGACCCAGGTCCGACACGCCTCTCTTGTCGGTCTGATCCACCTCGCTGAGGAGATGGCCGATGAGATGGCTTCCCACCACGACCAGATCATCAGCGCTATCCTCAAGAACCTTGAGGCTGCTTCCCAGGCTGGTTCCGACAAGAAGAATGTTAGCATCATTCGCTGCTCTTGCGGTGCCCTCGACACCTTCGGCGATGGTATCGACACCAAGATTATGGCTCAGTACGGTCCCAACCTGATCCAGCCCATGGTCCGTCTCCTTGACCACGAGGACTTTGGTGTCAAGGCTGCTGCCGCCTCTGCCATCGGTGCTATCGCTTCCTCCATGGAGTCTGGCTTCGAGCCCTACTTCAAGGACGTCATGACCGCCCTCGGCCGCTTCGTCGCCATCAAGGACGGTGAGGAGGCCCTCGACCTTCGAAGCTCCACCTGCGACAGCTTGGGACGTATCGCCATGGCTGTCGGCTCTGAGGCCTTCCAGCCTTACGTTATGGACTTGATGAAGGCCAGCGAGGAGGCTCTCAACCTCGACAACCCTCGTCTCAAGGAGACCAGCTTCATCCTCTGGTCCAACCTGTCCAAGGTCTACCACGAGCAGTTCGACCACTTCCTTGAGGGCGTCTTCAAGGGTCTCTTTGCTTCTCTCGAGCTCGAGGAGGAGGAGATTGAGCTCCCTGGCATCGACGCCAGCCAGCTCGGTGACGGTGCTATTGTCGTTGGTGGCAAGCGCGTCAAGGTCAAGGCTCCCGAGACTCAGGACGACGTCACCATTGCCACTGGTGGTGATGATGACTGGGATGATATTGAGGACCTTGAGGACTTTGATGCCGTCACTGCCGTTGCCCTTGAGCAGGAGATTGCTCTCGACGTTCTCGGCGATGTCATCTCCAACTCTTGCAACAGCTCCAACCTCGAGAAGTACGTCGAGCAGACCCTCACCAAGGTCACTCCCTTCGCCGAGCACACATACCAGGGCTGCCGAAAGACCGCCATCTCCACCCTCTGGCGCACCTACGCCCGCGTCTTCCAGGTCTGGGAGGAGGGCACTGGTGTCAAATGGGAGGCTGGTCTGCCTGCCAAGCAGGCTCCCCCTGCTTCTCTCCTTGCCATGAGCCAGGCTCTGCACAAGGCTACTGCGAGCATCTGGGTTGAGGATGCCGAACGGTTAGTTGATCCCATTTCTTTTTCTGTTGTTTCTTGCCAAAAGGATGAATACCTTGCGTTATACCCAGCTCACTCAGAGCAAAATGCGTTGCTGAGAAAGCGTCTAATCTACTTCTGATTCATGGCACTGTTACACACTTATTCTTGCATACATATTGCTCGAGTCATATGCTAACAGTTGAATAGTTCTGTTGTCACCGACATCAACCGCAACGTTGCTGCCACCCTCAAGGCCTGTGGTCCCGCCGTTCTCGGTAACGACAAGGCCCTGCTCAACGAGATCATTACCATCACCAACCTCATCATCACTCGATCGCACCCCTGCCAACAGGATCTCGGTGACGAGGATGAGGAGCAGGACGTCGATGCTGGATCTTCCGAGTACGACTGGCTCGTCATTGACACCGCTCTTGATGTTGTTGTTGGCCTTGCCGCCGCCCTGGGCGCTGGTTTCTCCGAGCACTGGAAGATCTTTGAGAAGCCCGTTCTCAAGCTGGCAAGCTCTACTGAGGACTTGCACCGCTCGACCGCTGTTGGCACCATTGCCGAGATTACCAAGTATATCGGCGAGGGTGTGACTCCTTTCACCGAGTCCCTTGGTCAGGCTCTTGTCCGCCGTCTCTCCGACCCCGATGCTCTGGCCAAGTCCAACGCTGCCTACGCTATCGGCCTGGTTGTGTTGAACTCTGCCGACACTGGCAAGACCTTCCCTCTGTACCCCCTTCTCTGGGAGAAGCTTGAGCCTCTCCTGACCGTCAACGAGATGCGTATGACCGACAACGTCGCTGGTGCCGTCTCCCGCATGATCATCAAGAACCCTGACAACGGCTTCGTCGCCCAGGCCCTGCCTGCCATTGTCAACGTCCTTCCCCTCCAGGAGGACTTCGAGGAGAACGCCCCCATCTACCAGTGCATCTTCAACCTCTACCAGCAGTCCAACTCGACTGTCGAGCAGCTCACTCCTCAGCTGATCGGCATCTTCGAGAAGGTCCTTAGTCCTCCTGAGGACCAGCTCGAGCCCGAGACCCGACAGATTCTGCAGCAAATCGTGCAGATCCTGTACAAGGCCAAGGCCGACCTGTTGGCCAACAACCCTGGTCTTCTCAAGCTGGCTGGCATCCAGTAAATCAACAAAAAAGTAAAATCACAAAAGCAAGCATCACGACTTGAATGAATCAAGATGGGGATGAAACACAAACGAGCCTACCAATCGAAGTAGGAACGAGGACATGACATGATTTTGATGAAAGACGTACATATCTGAGCACTGGGTTTGCTGGATAGAGTATATATGAGGGAGGGCTGGCTGGCTTCATGCTTCAAGCATTGTTGAGGTGTTGGGCCGGAAAAGGGAAAAAAAGGGATAAAAGGAATTGGGAATGCAAGCGATGTGGAATTATCAGGGATGGAAGGATAAAGAAAAAAGGGGGTTTGGGCATAGAGATGGGGTTTGATACCTCCCGATCGTTTAGAGAATGATACCTCTCCGTATGGAACAATATGATGTTCATACGCGCACACCAAGAGCTGCTACCATGACTGATGTTGCATGTGTGATGTGTGTCAGACTTGATATTATCATTATCGAGCCTTTCCCGAAGACTCTGCCAATCTCAAGTTATATATAGTCGGCATCAAACAGACCTCCCAAACGCCATCCCATGAACTGTACCAGGAAGGAAAAACTCCATATATACACAGCATCACCATATCCTCTTTGCAACCATCTCATACCGCATCACCCCCTCAAAATCATCCCTCTTCTTCTCCGTCTTTTCAACTCTCTTCCCCGGTCCTTTGCCTCCCTTTAGACCTTCATTCTTATCAGCGTGTATCCACCGTTGTCTCTCCTCTCCGACCTCAACGTGTCCGAAGCCGCCAATCCTTCTGCCGCCTGGTGTGTCGTATGTTTCCGTGCGGCCTTGATGTTCGGCTTGCTTCATCTTTGCGTAGCGGTTGCGAGAGTATTTGAGGAGGACCATTCCGAGGAGGAGTTTGAGGATCAGGAGGACTAGGAAGGCGATGAAGAAGACGACGATCATGGTTACCGCGGCGATGAAGTCGTCAGAAGTCCAGGAATACCAGGGCCGTGAGTTGAGGGGTGAACCGTAGGGGTAACCGTAAGTTGCGCGACCGAGGGAGTCACGGATAAGAGTGTCGAATCTGTTCAGGGCGGCAATCATGGCGGGTGAAGATGGAGCTGCCGACTCTTCGGTCAAAGAAGTTTGCGTAGATTCAGGTATGGGCATAGGGAGATGAGTGGAAAGGAGCATGTGATAGGTCTGGATAGAGGCGCGGATGAAGAGGCATGAGAGCGGGATGACGGCAAGGCCAAGTCGACGAGTCAATGAGGGTGTCATGAAGGCCTACAAACGTCAGTATAGACACATGGGATAGGAAAGGGACACAAACGTTGGTGTAATAGTCCTTGCACAGAATGTCGAGAATGCGACTATAGAACCCCGGCTTGATATTGTTAAACTTGGTCACGTACGCATGCTTGACAGTATCAACAAGCATCTCACTCCCAATAACAATGAGAAAAGGCGAGAGAACTTCACCGGACACGAGCCAAGACGGCAACACGGTGAAGCTGTGAGGGAGAATGGACGGGTTATGCAGCGGCACAGTTCTCGACTCGTCAAAGCTCAGCTCAGAGCCAGCACCTGGAACACTCAAGCCGCCGACTTCGACGACGTTGCGCATTCCAATAATGAGTAGCATGATCCAAAGTTGGAAGCGTTCGACAATATCTGCGCAGGTGAGTTGGAACAAATTGTCCTTCTCGAAGCGTTTAAAGACTGTACTCTTGATCTCGACAAATTGGTTAGACAAGAGTAGTGTCAAAAGGGCGTTGGAATACGAGTTGACAGCCACGTTGAGAGTGATGACCTGGTAATACAACGCAACAGAATGCAGACAACAGTACGCAAGAGCAAGTAAAAACATCCCGCCTGGGAGAAGCACCTTGGACCTCCCAGACGCGTTACGCGAGAGTGTCTCGCTACTGAACAGGCACTCGAGGATATCCTGACCAAGCGCAGAGAGCAGACGATCGCTGACTTCGAGGATGTTGTAAATAACATAGAGCTTGATGGCCGACTGGGCGCGGATAAAGTGGTACATGCGGCTGGCGTCGAGTGTCATGAGCGCCATAGAGCTACACACAATGACGGCGCCCTGGAGGAGGTCCGCCTTGTGAAAGGCCGAGAGGTTCGAGGGCATCGACTTTGTCCTTCTATGACGAAAGGGGCCTCTGCGTTGTGTTTTTCTCTGAATAGGTTTGAAGTGCCCGTTACCGTTGGCAGAGTGATCTCCTGAAAGACCACGAGGTCGACTTTCACTGCGTGATCTATCGTCGTCGGAGACATCCCCGGCTCGGGTCCTTGAACGTCCACGTTCCCAGAGTCTACCCAGTCCAGACCACACAAAGTCGACAAGCCAGCGGACCTCCTTGAGGATAACATAACCCCACCAACGAACCAGCACGCCAAAGGCTAGCATGAACCGCATAGGGAGAATGGTAAAGTTGTAGAGCCAAGCGTCGAGGCACGCCAAGGCTCCAAAGTTGAGGGTGCGCTCGAGGAATGGTGGAAGGAGCAGCACGTTCTTGAGACGCTCGAATTTGACGGCACTGGACTCATAGGGAATGTCGTAGGCGTGTGACTGGTGGATATACAGCGGACTTGGGCGTTGAGCTGCCAGTTCGAGCTGCAGGTGTGTGGGTAATGACATGGGAGGAAGGGGGATCATGGGTGGGATTGGTGATGGAGGTCGGAGGCCAGATGAATCCCGATCAGTATGTTGAATTGGAATTGCCGTTGCTGGAGTTGATCGTGGACCAAGAGTAGGTGACGTTCCACCAACACCATCAAGATTCAAGTGAAGAGTCGAAGGACGAGCAGCAGGATGAAAAGACGAGTATCTCCTTGGGGAAGCCGTCCCGCTTGAAACCCCATCACCAACGAGCACGCGACTTGTCGGAGGAGTCGACAAGGTCCTCGCCCCAGGCGAAGGCCTCCTCTGAATATCCCGATGCGCATCCCTCGGCGTCCACAATCCAGCAGAACGAGCCTCCACGGCGACGCCGTTCGGCTGCAGCGCTGGAAATGTCTCGAGATCCCGCATCATCGACTGTCGCACCGACTGACGGATGGTCTCGCGCTGGTCTGCAAACCGAGAGACGGATTCTTGGTCGATTGACCTTCGCTGCGGAGGTGCAGGCGCTACGGGTAATGAGTCGGGAGAGTTTGTGAGACGCTGCATCTCACTCGCCGATAGACGACGGACGTTGAGGTTTGTGGTGTTGCTTATGGTGCTGCTGCGGCTGGCTCGTCCAGAATGCACCGCCGTGTCCTGTTCTCTATCCGAGACGTATTTCTGAGCGTCGTCTGTTTGCTCGGTTTGTTTCCCGTCCTGCTCCTTCACTCGCCGCTGCCGTCGCTCCTCCTCCTCCCGATCCTCGTGCTCGTCATCTTCGATCGCAGGGTCCGAGATGGAGGAAGAGTTGGAGTCTGCACGACGGGGGCTCACGCTCCGGTGAGAGCCCTCCTCAGAAGAGCGATCCTCGTCTGAAGGGATCGTGGGCAGTTTATCGGCAGTCGACGCCTGAGAAGAGGCGGTCGTCGTCGTCGCTTCGCTTGCGCAGGTGGTGGGAGAGGGAGTCGGAGTTAGAAGCGGTGGGAAATGATGGGGCTTTGTCGTATCGACGGAGGCGGCCATCACCAAGGTTTTTGGTCGTCAAGCATGGCTGCCTGTCGCGCGTCGAGTCTATGCACGTGTATCGCCGGCTCTTATCGCAAGCGGCCAATCGTTGATGCAGTCGAGGGAAGTGAATCTTTGTCTCGGTCGGAATTGGATCACGAATATTCAGCGAGAGGTGGTTGGTTGAGGCGGTGTCAGAATGGATGATCCCCTGAAGCAGATGGGAAAAAGCCACTGAAACCTTGGGGGAGTGGGGTCCGTGGGAACGGGTGGAGATGGTTGTCGTCGCGGCTTGTATCAGTGGCTAGAGCCCCTAGGGGAGCCCTGAAGTTCAGGGCTTTTGTTTCGGGGTGGGACAGGGTTAAACCTTGAAGTGCCGGCTTGGAATGCCAAGGTATGATGCTGAGAATGGTCTCGATCTATTGTCTTTTAAATCTGTGCCATGAACTATCTGCTTCACTATTCTACGGCTTTCTCTTCAAATCCCTCACAGAAGATGCTCGTCAAACCAAGCCACAGCCTGGTAGAATGCCTGCTCCTTGGCAAACTTCTCAACCTTGACATTAGGATCTCCACGAACCGCGAATCCATGAACGACACCAGAGAATAGGTTAATCTGGAAAGGAAGACCTGTCTTGATGAGAATCTCTTCTGACTTGTATCGCAAGTCGGTGGGGAAGATGGTGTCGGTCTGGGCTGCGGCGATGGAGAGAGGACCAGTGATGGCGGCGAGCTCTTCCTCCTCGACGAAAGAAGGGTGGGCGATGTAGCCGACTTGAATACCATCCTTGTAGTGCCTCACGACATACTTGACAATATTAGCCTAAAGAACAATATTTGGAGAGAGAAATTCCAACCTTGGCGCCGAAGCAGTATCCCACAGCTCCAATCTTGGTGATCCCCCGCTCCTTGAGCGCATTGATAGCATCCACGATAACAGGGTCAATGGACGGCGGCAGATGAGGGCTCTTGCCATCAGTACCGCCCTTAATCCAGCCCATAATGTCGAAACCCTCAGGTCTGGGCTCAGGCATCTTGTCGCCGTGGAAGAGGTCCGGAATTATGGTTGTGTAGCCATTGGCAGCGTACTGATCCGCCATGAGCTGGCTGTTGGTGCAGATGCCCCAGATGTCGGGGATGTAGACAATGCCGACTCCCTCATGGTTCTTGTCGGCTGGGGGCGTCGCAAGATAGGCCTGAGTGTTGTTGGCGATGGTGATGAGCTCACCAGTAGTTTCACCTCTTCAAGATGTTAGTGGGATATATATGAGGGAATTGGAGTCTTACTGATGGCGCACGCCGACGGTGCAGCACTTGGCGGGTTGATTCGAAGCCATTGTATTCTATGATGCTGTGGTTTGTGTTGTTAAAGAGAGAAATCTCTTGCCTGCGCCGAGGTTCTTCGCCCGACTTATATCCTCCCCCCATCCCGGACCCTCAGTGACGCAACCGAAACCCGAAATATCGAGTTTCACCGCACAAAATAGGTATCCCACTCGCCGGAGCAAACTGCCGTCTTTGCCCCGCCCGCAGGAGACGAGAGCTTTCAATGCGTCCACGGGTCCCGCGGTGCCAGAGCGCTTATCAATCCCTGACTGTTGCAGCCCATGTGTGCTAATTGGTGCAATTCTCAATTGTCGCGAGTTGAAAGTTGACCTTTTGGGCTGGTTAGCGACCATTGTCCGGAAGTCGGAATTGTAAATGCGGAACGCCACGGAACCCCGGATGATTAATGAGCGAGGTCAGTCCTCTCGCGATACTAAAGAGTGGAACAGTAACAAGGATACGGATCCCGGGCAAAGATTTGAGCCTCATATCTCTCATGGTATCATTGAATACTCCAATTACAAAATATAATACAACCGGGTCCGTTGCTACTTTTGTCGAATCCCCTTGGGTTTCCGCTTCTTGAACACCACAGTCTGAACCCCCGATGTCGCTTCTTCTGGCTCGGGCTTGACGGGGGGTTCAACATCCGGTGCTTCTGCCTTGACGGCCGTCGTGTCTGGCGCCGTATCCCCTTTCGTATCCTCCTCAGTCTTGACGTCCTTGTTATCCTCTTCTTCCTCCTTCCTGACCTCCTCCTCGGTCGTCCTGGGTGTAAATGTCGAGCCGCTCAGCAGCGCATCCAGTTCCTTGTCCTCTTCTTGTGGCATCGCTTTCGAGTCTCGTCCCCATCGTCGAGGTTTCTTGAAAAGTCCGCGCACAGCTTCCTCTTCCTCCTTTTCGTCTTCCGTTGCTTCTCGCTTCCTCACGCCGATCGCGATCGATTCCACCTTGGCCTCTTCCTCCTCGGTTTTTGTCTCAATAACTCGTGTATTCGTAACCGTCCATTGTCCAGGTATCGCCATCTCCGGTCGAAAGTCGCTCGGCACCTCCACGCCCAGCTCAGCGAGCTGCTCCCTCTGCTTCTTCAACGACGACTCAGACGGTGCGCTCGGCGGCGCGCGTGGCGCAGGTCTTGACGAACTCGCAACAGATGATGAAGAAGATCCCGCGACGACGCCGTTCAGTCGCGCAACCTCTTGCCGGGCGCGTTCCTTCTCGCGCTCCTCTCGCTCGTGGCCGCGGTGCAGGTCGCGCAGGAAGCGCTTGAGGGCGCCTTGATGTTTTGCCGTCGACTCATGGTTCTGGCGCTCGAGTTTCGTGTCGCGCACGTAGCAGGCGCAGTGCTTGCACCAGTATTTCGGTGTTGATTTCCAGTATTCGGACATTTTGGTTGTGGTGTTGTTGGATAACTGCCTGGAGACGTGCTTGTCGAGAAGTTGATGCTCAGGCGAAAGATATTATGTCATCCAAAACACCAGATCTACGGGACCCACTGTAACGCTGTAGGGTAGGTAGGCTCAAGGCTCAAATGGTAATGATGGACGGAATGAATCTCGAGCCAAAAAGAAATAAAAAAAAGGTATCTTTCCTTGTTTATGATTTTTTTTGCGCCTTTCATATCTTCCTACTTTCCGCTGGTCGACCTGTGAGGTTGTATTTGTAAGAAAACGACCAAGTCAGCTCCCTTTCGTTATGGGCTCTACTTCATCGGCCAAGTACCCATGTAAAAGAACGAGACGATCCAGCAAGATCAAGATAGGATGGGAATCTTCTTGAGCTTATAGTTGCAAAAGGAACAAATGATCTCGTTTTACTAATCTGTATTGTACTCTGTTGTCTAACTTGAATCCACGTGCTAGGACCGAGCCAGGAATTGGTGTCCCGTTGTTTTCTTGGAGTTGGCTCCAGAACTATCAGCAAGAGAGAGAGCCAATCTCGCTTCTAACAACGGAAATCTTTTGGGTAAGGTAAGCCGAAACAACGATCTCCAATAGTTCGCATATTGGTATTCTCTCCTCAATCGTGTAGGTGTAAAGCACCACTCTCAGTCATTAAGCTTCAGAGCATGCATTGGCTCTTACTCTTATCCTGACTAGCTTCATTACGAAGCTTGTTACATTGCTCCCAAGGCTCAACCCTGCACAGCATTTGCCTTGGCGCCCGGTGATCGGACCAAGCGTCTGGATGATCGCCTGGCAGACCAGCATCAGGGACGATACGAACCCTGCCCATCACCCAATGGACAGACAACAATAGAGGCAACAGGACTCTCTGCTGCGCCGTAAATAACCGCTCTCAGACATTGCCTAAATGGGGTCTTGGGCAATCGGTGATTCGATGGCTCAGCCAATGCCGCAGTGCGAGACAAGTCTTGTCATTGAGAGCCTGGGCTTTCCTAACGAGGAAAAAGCGATGAGCACTTGTCGTTAGCTCTGCCGCTGAGCCTCACCCAGCCGATGCCACACGACGCTAAGTGCCAAGGACGCCAAGGGAATGAATGAACTGCAAGTCAGGGACAGGGACGGAAAGTTATCTCGAGCTTTTTGCTAATCTTAACATCAGTTCGGAAATTTCTACAGTCTCGTAGTCTAATGTGAAAGTAAGAATGCTATGATTGATCGGGAAGACTTGCTTGTTGGAGAGTCTGGAGGAGCATTCCTCGCGTCAGCATGGAGTACGCCTTGGCTGCCTCTCTAAGGGATGCCCGTTCTGTCAAATCCTTCACAGTCCCCAAGGTTACAATCATTTCACGCCAAGAGAAAAGAGACAACCCACATGGTACGATCTAATCTCTTGGATTCGGGTCAATTGCGAATATGTAACCTCTACCGTGGGTCGGGAATGCAACCGAAGTCCTCGGCTTTGGAAGCCGACCACTCTGTCACTGGCCTCGTCAACTTCGGCAGGACTCGAAACGCACCATCTTTTTCTCCGTACCCACAGAGGAAAGATTTCCGGGTGTTTTCTTGACACATCTTGCATGAACTACCTTGCTCAAAAAGAAAACTCTTCGAGAGGATGGATCCGCTTTGCGCGCCTTTGCCGCACTCGAATCATGCTAGACGTCACGTGAGTGGCCAGACTGCGGTTTGCAACGGGACACGTGATTGGGCGGAGGAAGAATGACTCGGCCGAACGACGTCATGGTGCTTCTTGTTTATTGCCGATGGTGGCTTGGCGACAACCTCAGGAACAAGGGTTAAGACGTCGGCCATTGACATCAACCAAAGGGCAAGTCGAAGAGGACCATTATATGACTTCGGTTACTGGTAGAAGGCTCGCGGAGAAGCTTATCTACTCATCAACGGCCCCAAAGACACTCGAGCCTGACCTTGTTTGATGGAGACTCACTCGACTGATGGTGACCCAAACAATCCATGGCTCATCCATTCATATCCTTCATGTGGATACTCGTGTTGCTACGATATCCACCAGCTGGGGGAAAGATTCAGTTGGATCTCACTCTTCAGAACCAGGACCCATTCGAGTTTTACCTTGCTCGGCCCCTTATGACGTGATGACTTCTATCACTTTTTCTCACGGCATGGGTTCTTTTCACCAGAGAATCCTGTCACAGGTCCCACATCCTCTCCACTAACAGGACTTGGTTCTCGTTATGATTGTCTCGCTCTTCCCGTGCTGATCCCTCTCATAAAGGCCTGTCTGTCTGCTTCTCAAACGGCTTTCCTTCTCTTTTGCTTCCATCCATCCCCACATGTATTAACCCCAGACGCCTTTGGTGGTTTTCAACTGTGGTATTAGGTCACCTGAAAGAATCCTCAGCCACTCGACAACATGTCCTCTGACGAGAAGGACTCCTACAAGGGCGTTGCCAGCCCCAACCCGGAGCTTAACAACAACAATGAGGGCGACAACGCCGACGGTCTGCACCGTCGTCTCAACAACCGTCAAATTCAGCTCATCGCCATCGGAGGCACCATTGGAACTGGCCTCTTTATCGGTATCGGCGCCGGTCTGGCCAAGGGTGGCCCCGGTAGTCTCCTCGTCTGCACGGCTCTCTACTCTTGCGTCCTGGCCCTCGTTAACAACTCGATCGCTGAGATGACCACCTACATGCCCGTGTCTGGTGGCTTCATCCGTCTTGCTGGTGCATGGGTCGACGATGCTCTTGGGTTCATGGTCGGATGGAACTTTTTCTTCTACGAGGCTCTTCTGATCCCCTTTGAAATCGTCGCCCTGAATCTCGTGCTCTCCTTCTGGAACGACAATATCACCAACGCCGGCCCGACTGCAGGATTCTGCGCCGCCATCATCGTCTCATATGGGTAAGGACTGAACCACGAGTTGAATCCTGATGTGCATCGTCAAGGAAGCGCTCTATATGGTGTCGTCTCATACTTCTCCCGTGCTCCTTTCTGTGTGTATGCATGCTAAACTATTGTGCCCCTATCTAGTGTGCTAAATGTCCTTGCTGTCGGTGTTTTTGGTGAAGCCGAGTTCTGGCTCTCTGCCGGCAAGGTGATCCTGATCCTGATCCTGTTCGCCTTCACATTCGTGACTATGGTCGGTGGCAACCCGCAGCATCACGCTTATGGCTTCACCTACTGGAAGAATGCTCATGATGCCTTTGCTACCTATCGCACTGAAGGTGACCTTGGACGTCTCGAAGGCTTCATGGGCGCCATGGCCGCCGCAGCCTTCTACGTTGTTGGCCCTGACTATATCTCTATGGTCGCTGCCGAGGCCAAGCACCCCAGCAGGTACATCAAGACGGCCTTTAAGACCGTTTACTTCCGCTTCGGTCTGTTCTTCATCGGTGCTGCCCTGACCTGTGGTATCGTGCTGGACCACAAGGACCCTAAGCTCGTGTCCGTCCACCTCGGTGATGGCGATAGCTCTACTGCCGCCGCCTCGCCTTATGTCATTGCCATGAAGAACATGGGTATCGATGTCCTTCCTCATGTCGTGAATGCGCTGCTGTTCACGACTATCTACTCCGCCGGCAACACCTACACGTACTGCGCCACCCGCTCGCTCTACAGTCTCGCCCTTGAGGGACGTGCTCCGGCTTTCCTCCGCAAGACGACTAAGAACGGTGTGCCAATCTACTGCTTTGCAGTCACCATGCTCTTCCCGTTGTTGTCCTTCCTCCAGCTTGACAGTAGCTCTTCCGAGGCCCTGAGCATCCTGCTTGCTCTCATCACGGGCGGAGGCATCGTGGACTACATCACCATGAGCATCACTTTTCTCTTTTACTATCGCGCCTGCAAGGTGCAGGGTGTCGATCGCAAGAAGATGCCCTACTACGGCTACTTCCAGCCCTACGGCGCCTGGATCGCCCTCGTCCTGCAAATCGTCGTCGTCTACACCTACGGATACACCTCGCTGGCACCCTTCAACGCCAAGAACTTCTTCTCCAACTACACCATGCAACTTATCGCTCCCTTCTTGTACCTGGGCTGGAAGCTCCTCAAGGGAACCAAGCTCGTCAAGGCCGAGGAGTGTGACCTTGTCTGGGACCGACCCGTGCTTGATGCATATGAGGAGAGGATGATGATCCTGGAGCCCCCGACAAGCTTCTGGACTGAGATGCGGGATATGTTCCGCTTCAAGCAGAAGAAGTCGGTTCCTGATGTGCATGTCTAAGGCAAAAAGTAGCATCAGGTGATAGGAGCAAAAGTCGAGGCATGTCGAGTTCTGGCGAAATGCCAGAGGAGAGAGTCTTGAGCCTACTGGTCAATTCTTCTTTGAAGAGACAACCAGGTTTGGTAGACCAGCTAATGGCTCCTTTGGCTTTGGCGTACTGGCATACCTGCTCTGCCTCACGCTTCATGAAGACCGCCAGGCGGTCTTTTCGGTGATACCCCAAAAGCGTCGCTCCAACGATAGGTTTAGCGACCACGCAACTTGTATCTAGACTGCATTTTGTAATGGACATAGAATACAGCTTATTTCATGAGTAATGTCCTGGATCCTGATTGATGCTACTTCCTTATATTACGCGATGAACGCAATCGGAGAGATGTGCACAAGTGCGACAAGAACCGCTCAACTACGACAAGGCCGTGAAGAAACCGTCATCGGTAGGCGAAGATCTTTCTTGGAATGCTTTTATGACCCATTAATGGTGTTCGCAATCTTCATTTGAGTTGTGGTCTTTGAGAGGGGGGGAGAGGATATTCGACACACCCACCACGACGAAGGAGGGGTGTAGCTATCTTCTATAATTGGATACTCATCAATATCTCTTCATAGTTTTATGACGCGAATCTTCGGATACCTGAGGTAAGATGATCTTTAGGTAAAGTAAGAGCTTGGCGCAACCCTTTCTACCTAATCTTTACAATCCTTATGTTGGGATATACCTAATGTCGTCTGTGACAGATTTCTGGAACGAAAATCTTGGAAGGAGGACTATGCTCTTCGAGACCGGCTCGACACGGTCTAAAAAGCACACTTACCGCATTACTTTGTTGTCTAATAATGCGCTTGACGTTGAGCAGGACGGCAACGAGAGACTACGAGTAGGATGTCCAATAGTTTATTTACTGGTGATGAGGTCAACACCTACGAAGCAGCCTTTTGTTTCTGGCTCGTAAATCAAGATCCGTGAAGAACAAAAGCGGCCCAACGATATTGATACCTTGTTCTAATATCGCGCCAGAGCGCCTGTACCGCCCTTTGAGAGACCTGGACCGAATCAATAAAGGCAGCATGACATCCCACGTCAGTAGACACATCGATGCTGTGTTTCTGTTTTCCGTGAAATTAGCGTAGAACTCGGTTGTAAAGTAACGACAGGGTGCGAGAGGCCGTTGGTTAGATTGTTCCCAGAATGCCAACTCAGGGGATTGTGTCGGCGGAAGCGTCTCCGGATGGAACACCACCCGCAACGGTTCCCATCATGATGGCGGAAGCCGTTCCGCACAGCGTTTCTTTCGTTAGAATAAAGCACGCCCGTATTTAGATATGAAGACTCTAGTACCAGTTCCTCACGATTTTGGTCTGGTTTCTTCACATAGTACTCACTTTCTATCATGGCGCCTCATCTCATCCCTTTTCATGCCACCGAGGGCATCCAAGAGCTCCTTAATGATGCCTGTCAGACAGATCTGCCTTGTGCTAGTGTCACGGTCGTGAGTGCCACATCTGAGTTGTTTCACCAGGAAACAGTTTCTTCAAGCATCGGGAAGCCAGACAATGGGCAGTCGGCGCACAAACATGGATGTGACGACCAGGTTTACTGGTTCGCCTCTTGCACAAAACTCGTCACAGCCATTGCCTGTATGCAACTGGTGGAGCAAGGAAAGCTGGCGCTTGATGACAGCAATCAACTGGAAGGACTTTGTCCCGAGTTGCGAGACGTTAAGGTTCTCGAGAGTGATGGATCGATGACAGAGAAGAACAAGAGGATCACATTGAGGATGTTACTGACGCATACTGGTATGTCTACTCTTGACCAAATATAGACATTGCATATGCTGCACGATATTTAACATCGATCTCCGTTGAAGCGGGTTTCGGATACTCATTTCTCAACAAGAAGCTTGAGAATTACAATGAATTCTCTGGATCGGCTCTAGACATGCATCAACCGCTAGTCAACCAGCCGGGGGAACGATTTGAATATGGGGTATGGCAGTGCTTTGATATTATGTCCTTCTGAGCTTTTTGTCTAACCAAACCTCCCAGATCAGTATGGACTGGGCAGGCATCGCCGTCGAGCGTGTCACGCAAACTGAGCTTGGCGAATACATGCAACAGCACATCTTTGAACCATCAGGTATCAAGGACATGTCTTTTTCCCCATCCAAGGACATGAGAGCACGCCTCGTTGGCTTCTGGCAGCGTGATGCAGACGGCCATCTGAGCCCACGGCCGTATCCTCTGAGCAAACCCTTGATCCCGGATCAGGCATCGGACATGTTGCAGAGTGGTGGTGCTGGGCTATGGGGGACCACGCGCGAATATAGCAGTAATGAACCCTCCCGATCAGCCTTGATGAAATCAACGTCCTAACCTTGTCGATAGAGCTTCTGAGGGTCCTGCTACACAACGGGACCTCCCCGATCACCGGAAAAGTCATCCTCCAGCCTGGCACGGTCGAAATGATGTTTGAGAACCAGCTGGGTCGAGATCCGGACTTTGCTCGCACCAGCCTCCCAGCGGTGAAACCTGAGCTGGTGCACCCGGCTGAGGAACTGTATCCGCTTTGCCCGGGCAACGAACCGCAGGGATGGGGACTTGGTTTCATGATCTCACCGGGCGTGACGGGACGTTCTAAATACACGGCCCACTGGTCCGGCTTGTCCAATTGCTTTTGGTGGTGTGACAGGGAAAAGGAAGTGGCGGGCATAGTTGCCTCCCAGATGCTCCCCTTTCCCGATCTCAAGGTAGTACAGCTGTGGGCGAATGTTGAGACGGCCACGTACAGTGGCCTCAAGTAGGACCGAGACTGGATATTCTCATCCAAGGGGGCGGCGTCTAGTAACTAGGAGGCAATGTCCGCTGTCCCTTCGAAGAACGGAGCCAATGAAAACCAGTCTAAACCATCTGTGTTTACCCAGTTGTCATCCTCTTCGCTGAGGCCAAGGGAGAAGGCTGAAGTAACGTCCATTCCGGTAATTAGATTGTGTCCTAAGTCACCAGAGACGGTAGGGTGATATCCCTCGGATGATGATAGAGACCCGCCAATCATTCTGCTCTCTTGGTCCACTCCGTCATTATGGTAATCGTTGGTGTAGGTAAAAGGATTGTGCATACCACTGTTGTAGGACGAAGCTTCCTGCTCTAGGAGTTCCAGGATTCTGATACAACGTGACGCAGACTGGCTTTGTGCTTGATACTCGCGAAGAAAGGTCAAACAGCGATTCCAGTCGGCCATCAGAGAGGGCTGGTCAACGCTGTTATACTTGGGCAAACACAGAGAGCTTAGAAGAAGAACAAGGGCGCAGCCGTGTATATCTTCCGGGGTCAGCACTGGACGAAAGTCTCGAGTAATGCTATACTTACAGAGCACGTTATACCAGGGCGGCGGTAAGAGATGAGAACGGGAGCGTGAGTTTTCTGTTATCAGATGAACAAGCTCTTGCGCGACAGACGCACACAGATTTCCCGTCTTTATCAGCATGCTTTGTCGCATGCTCGAATTGGTCTCACCAGACTGGGCTGAGTCGCATAGCTCCGATAATGAAGGCCTTAGCAAGATCAAACGTACATACAGGTATCTACAATAATTAGCCGGCATGAAAAAGGGTTTGATGAACAGACAGAAGTAACTTACCTTGCTTTGAGAACCGTGGCTTGTCGGCAAAAAATGGTTGATCTTTTGGACCATGGACCGCCCAGAAACGAGTTTTCAGCTGAGTAGCTGTCAACTTGCAGATGCGCCGGTAGATTTCTGTTCCATGTATCGAGCTGGCCATCTACGTCAAGAAGCTTTTGCAGCCCGGAGTTACTGATCCCCTTGCGTCGTGACTCATCGAGTGCCTTTTGACTGGACGCGCCCTCATCCTCAGACCCTTGGTGGTAAAAAGAAGTGAGGACTTGACCAAGGATATCCTGTAGTTTGATGGCGTGAATGTAGCATTCCACACGGCTGGGCATGTCACTTGGCTGAGATCCCGGACTATGGGGAAATCGCGTCAACAGCTCGTCATCGATGGCCGATGGAAGTAACAGTCGGTTGTGCGCGGCACCTGAGTGTATCATGAGAGGGCGTCCATAAGTGAGCGAGAGAATGCTATAATCAGGAGGTTAGAGGAACGAGACTTGGAGAATCAGCAGGTACTCACCGGTCGAGCAAGACACATCCAGTCCAAGCGTGCCGGCGCATTTCCTCCTCGAGCTGGTCGCCTGCTTGACGGTTTCCAGGGTCGCCTTCTTCCCGCTCTTCAGGCTGAAGGTGCAGTCCTATTCCTTGGGCGACACGGATGGCCATCCCGATTATGTTCCAGCACGAGCTTGTGATATCTCTGGTCTGGAGATATTGACCCATAAGAAGAAGCACCTGGACCAAGGGCGTGCTTCCGTTTTCTAGCAAGTCGAGGCCGAGAAGGCTCTTTGAGCGCCGGAAGAAGGTATAGCTGATGTCGTCTCGTTCTTGTTGGTTGAGCTCCGTGTTGTGAAGTACGCCAAGAGCGAAGACGACATTGAGCATGCAGTGAAACAATGATTCGTTGAGGGTGCTGTAGTATCCGTTCATGGAACAGGCGGCTCTACTTTCTTGTGGAGATGTCTGAGGTGTCCAGAGTGTGAGATAGCGGTCGTAGAACGATGGCCAATGCAGAAATGGATACAACGAGTGCACGTAGGTCCAGAAGAGGTTGACAAGACGATCTGCCTCGGCTCGAGGGGGAACATTCATTCCAAACATGGGGTGGAACTTGTCAGACCCGTAGTTGAGCCATACAGACGACATGGGAGACCGTTCGCTGGTCGACGTGACGGTTCCATCTCTGCCCGCCGAGGCGCGGTCCAGATCACCAAGAAGCCAAGGCGTATGCCCGGAATTCCGTCGGCCGATGACACTCTGCGCCTCGCGCAGAAGGCTGATTGTGCTTGAGGGACCGAAGTAATCAGATGGATGTTTTGACGACTGGGGAGTCGTACTGTGTATGAACACGACAACTCCCATGGCGTTCATTGCGGGCTGTCCCGCTTCTGTATTGGCCGCGGCTAGTCTGTCGATCTCTTGTTCGGGATGATCTTTGGGCGGAGAAACGAATGCTGCAGGAGGTCCAAGGCTCAAGTCAACCCAGGGCGCAGAAGTCTCAGGGCCATTATCAATAGGCGCTGCTGCTGTGGATTCCAATGGAGAGGGTATCCCCAGATGGTAAGCGCCTGTCCCATCAGTAACATCCTCTCCAGGCACGGAAATGCTTTGGTCAGTGCCGGGACGTGGCCTCTCGACAAGGGCGTCATCGTGGCCATCGCGATCATTTTGGACAGCGAACGTCACGGCTGGAGAGCCTTCTGGTAAGACGATAGGGCCGCTGAGGCCATCCTCTGATGGAGGGATGTGGACATTGATGGTACCCGCCAACCTTTGTGTATCCTCCAGCTCTCTGACACGACTCTTGAGCTCCTGAACATAACTGCGCAAGATTGTTAGACCCAGGATATGTGCTTGCTCACGTGAGCTCACCTATTACTCCACCATCCCTTACTGTTCCTTTCCTGATTCCATATGCACCGTGGGGCGGCACGGGTTCTGCATGCGCCGCATATAGGCTTGACTCCGTCACACTTGCGCTTCCTATCACGGCACTCCTCACAGGCCAGAGCAGTTCGGCGCCGTTTCCGCGGTGCTCCGGAATCCGGGGAGGAGGCTGTTGTCTTGGAGGCTGGAGGAGCCATGGGGAGGGACCAGGATGTCAAAGGGGGATTATGTGCTTCTGTATGAAGATGTGATATGTTGCATGAGAGTGGTGGGAGAAATTTGGACGCAAAAGTCAATTTATTCACCTGTTCTTACCCCGCATTCAAGGCCCGGAAGAACGGTACTAAATCTGAACTAATCTCTAAATCCGGGGGACCGAGAAGTTGTGTGGGGTGAGGGGATCAACGACACTAGGGGGTCATTTGACATCACCGCCTCAAAGGGCCATCTCGGTTACCAGGGACAGCTGGCTTCGGTCTCGCGAGAGGGCCTATGCGGAATACAAGGGGCTGAGGGCGGGTACGGGGGTTCAATGTCACTGACGGTGCTTCCGAGGGCCGTTCATGCATCAATCATGCATTTTTTATGCAGTCTCCGGCTGCTAGTTTGGTCCTATAAAAGAGTACTTGGGTATTCGTCCATCATCAAGTACCGGTAATATGCCTAGACACGCCGGTGAAGAAATGAATAAGACACCGAGACGACAAAGTATTAACTAACTCATCTGAAATCTAATAAATAATTTTATTTAAAATATAATAAAGTATCTATAAATATATCATAACAATAGTAATATCTTAGAGCTCTTTTATTTCTTCTCTTCTATTTTATTAATCATCTAGAAGGATAAGCTAACAATGGATCGTACTAAAGTCCTCGGCTGGAGGAGCTGACCCGTCCGTGGCTGGTCCGGCGCTAGCGGCTATGCTTCCGCAAGCACCGAACTAGAGGCGGAAGCATATCCGGACAACCCCTAAAGCCAACACCCGAGGACACCGAACCGAGAAAACGAGGACACAATAATTCACGGCAGTTGTTGGTTTGGGTATGTGCCGAATGGACAATAGAATCCCGAGACGGAGGCGCCCCTCAACTAATGTTTTGCCACGACAACACCGGCTTGATGACCTGCAACACACGACCCATTAGACACCCCTCACGAGCAATGGTCGGTGGTAGATGACTTACCCGTCCTGCCTTGAGATCTTGGATCGCCTTGTCGAGATCCTCCGCAGGATAACATTTGGAAATTCTGTCGATGGGGAATTTACCGTTGTAGTGCAACTCGAGCAGCTCTGGGATCAACTTTTATCGCATGAGCTATCGGAATGTGTTCGAGGTGAGCAAGGGACTTACTTTTTGTGGATTAGAGAATCCCTCAATCACTCCCACGATGCGCTTGCACGATAGCAACAAGTCCAGCGCGTTGACTTGGATTGTTGCTGTTGGCGGTGGGACGCCCACTAGCGCCAGCGTTCCTTCATGAGAGAGTGCCTGGACAGACGCCTGTAGAAGTTTGGCCACCCCTGTCGTATCGATGATGTAGTCAACTCCGTCTGGGAACTTTTCTCTCACCGCTGTGTTGAGGTCCAGCCCCGTAGTCGTGTCGATGGTATACGTGGCTCCTAGCGACCTGGCCAGTTGGAGCTTTTCATCAACAAGATCAACTGCGACGAGATGCTCTACCCCGACCGCTTTGGCAGCGAGCATGGCAGCGAGACCGACAGCACCCATACCCAGGACCACGACTTTGCTGTCGTTACGAGGCCGGAGGACGTTCAAGACTGTTCCTGCTCCGGTCAGGTAGCCACATGCGAGGGGGGCGAGGAATGCCAGGTCTTGAGGCTCGGCTGATATCTTGACCACCGAGTTTTCGCGTACAACCGCCATCTTGCTGAGGGATGACTGTCCAAAGAATTGCCCAAACACGGGTGTACCATCGGGAAATGAGATGGGTGAAGTTGCTCCAGGACCTTTGCGTCCAGGGTTGATAAAGTTGGTTTCAGTCATTTGGGAACAGCTTCCGTATCGTTCTTCGAGGCACCCTCGGCACTGCCGGCATGTATGAAACGAGAGAATAACCGTGTCTCCCTCCTTAAGGGACCTGTCAGACACGCCTGATCCGACACCTCGAACAGTCCCGAGTCCCTCGTGGCCGAGCACCACCGGGTATCCCCCAATTGGCATCCCGCCCTGCTGAACAACGAGATCCTAGAGCCACAAGTTAGTCGTCAATTTCATTATTGAACCTAGTCAATGTACCGTATGGCATATTCCGGTGTATTTGATCTCTACCAGAACTTCGTTTGGTTGCAATCCGTCGAGCACAACATCCCTGAGTTCAAAGGGCCCGCCTCGCTCAGCGACGACAAAGGCTTTAGTAGCGATGTTTTTCGTATGGGACATCTTTGAAAGATCCTCAACAGTAGACAAGAGAGTAGCTTAGGCGAGTAGCAGAGAAGCCTACGTGTGGGATTCTAAGGGCTCTTATACACGAGGCCAGTCGGGCAGTTTGCGGAAACGTATCCGCCACTCAAGTTCTAGGACGTTGAACTGGGACTCTGAAGCCGATATGCGTGAGATCAGGAGAAGTTATGGGTTATACTAGTTACGGGACCAAACACTCGCTCATCCTGTCATTCAAATAGACAGCAATTCACACTTCCCCTCACCATCACGAACGCTGAAACATGGCCACACTTAAGCACAAGTCTAAGTTGTAATTCAACTGCTGTCAATTTACTTTGCACGAGAGCCGATATTTGATTTGTCAAACTATCGGATACTATCTGGACCATATAGCTAACCTTCTGCAACCCCCGGATCAGCTTCCGCCCTCAATCCCTGAACTGGGGGAACAAAGCGAGAGCGTTGCCACGATTAATCTGGTTAATCAAGTCCGGATCCTCAAACTTGTACGAATCCAGGCCGCTCGTGTGGAAATCGATAATCCCGTCATTGGCATAAGGCGTATCGCTGCCATAGAGAAGGTGTCCCGGCTTGGCAAACTTCTCCAGAACCCGCAGCACATTCTCAGAGCCGGCCACGGCTAGATCGTAGTAGAAGTTCCGAGCATCATCAATGAACTCATCGAGCTCTTCCTTGGACTTGGGTAGGATGCTCGCAGGTCTTCCAATTAGGTAGGGAAGCACGCCACCTCCGTGGGAGAGGATGATCTTGCAGTTTGGGTTGTTGCGGACAGTCTTGTTGTGAATCATGTCGAGGGCGGTTGTGGTGGACTCGAATGGGTACCGAATCACAGGCTGAGGAAGTCCGCTGACTTGGCTCGTGTCGACAGGATGAGTAGGGTGAACAAATACGATGGCAGACCGGCGGTTGAGCTCGGCCCAGATGTCCTTGAAATCAGGATGGCCGAGGTAGTGGTTATCAGTTCCATAACGGGTGAACAAGGTGACGCCGTCCGCCTTGAGGGTGTCGAGGGCGTAGGCAATCTCGGCGAGAGCTAGCTCCTTATCAAGAAGGTTTGGAAGAGCAGCAAAGAAGCCGTACTTCTTAGGGTTCTCGTCTCGCAATTTGGCGGCGTAGAGGTTAGTCTTGCGGGCGAGCTCGGCTGATGCTGCCGGGTCCTTGAGAATGCAGGCACCCGGAGCAGTCAGTGACAAGATGGTGACATCTACACCGAACTTGCTGTTGACGGCGGCGTCTGACTCTGGGGTCCAATCAGGGATGAACCAGCCAGAAGGGTCTCCGCCAGAGGAGATGACAGCTACACAAAGGTGAGATTTGAGAGACTAATGTGCTCGGTGGTAGAGAACTAACCTTGACGATAAAAGTCAGGGACAAAGTGGTGATGGACGTCGATTCTGTTAGGAGCCATAGTGAGTATAGATCCTTGTAGTTGATAATAAATGGTGTATGTGCTTCAATGGGGAGTGAAGATGTCTAGTTGCATAAGACAGGGTCATCACCAGAGCACATCCCGGCCATGTATTTGTAGACTTGCTCCCCCACATAGAGTCCAAGAAGCCGGAATAAGTCCCCCGCTTCCCCAGATTTCTCCCCGTCTTCTCCTCTGCCCTGAAGGCTAGGACCTGGTGTTCCCGCCTCCGCTGCCCCGGATACTCATCCGCATGGTTGGACAGTGTGGGAATTCTCCCCTTTTGATCACGACTCCACCTGCAATCACTTCTCCAGACACCCTTGACAGCAACATCCGGGTCAACATCCGCAACTTATGCGAAGCCAATCAAGAGAGAGCCGAATGTCGGCCTATTTTAATGCTATGCTGTACTACCAAGTATCGACTTGTCATCAACCCATCCATCCATACTCATCAAGACATCCCTACACATAACACACGCAAAGATGGACACCAAGTCAGCTCAAAAACTCGACGGCGTGTATGATGTCGTCATTGTGGGTGCTGGAATGTCCGGCATCAATGCCGCCCACCACATCCAAGAGAAGCTCCCGAACCTCACTTACACCATCCTCGAGGGCCGCGACGACCTCGGAGGTACCTGGGATCTGTTCCGCTACCCGGGTATCAGATCTGATACGGACCTACACAGCTTTGGCTTTAGTTGGTTTCCATGGGTGGAAAAGCGTGCTATTGCTGATGGAGGTTCCATCGTGCGATATCTGCGTAACGCGGCCGAAAAGGAGAGCATCGATCGCCATATGCAGTTCAAGCGCAGAGTCCTCTCTGCCAACTGGGACTCGGCGGACCAGTCATGGAGCCTGAAAGTCGAAATAAGTCCTGGAAAACTTCTTGACTACAAGGCGCGATTTCTGATCCTCGGCACCGGATACTACGATTACAAAGAGCCACGGAAACCTGACATCCCGGGTCTAGACAGCTTCAGCGGACAAGTGATTCATCCACAGTTCTGGCCTGAGGATCTGGATTACGAAGACAAGGAGGTTGTCATTGTCGGTAGTGGCGCTACAGCCATCACTCTTCTGCCAAACTTGGCCAACAAGGCGAAGCAGGTGACGATGCTGCAACGAAGTCCCACCTATATCCTGTCCATCGACAACAGTACCGGCAATTCGTGGTTCCATCGCATGTTGCCGGAGCTATGGTCGTTCAAGCTCAGCCGCTGGATGTTTATATGGACGACTGCAATGATTTTCTACCTCTGCCGGGCGTTCCCAAACGCTGCGAGGTCCAGGCTTCAGCGTTGGGTTGGAGAGCAGCTCCCAGCACATGTCCCCATGGACCCTCACTTCACGCCCCTCTACCGACCATGGGATCAGAGACTTTGCTTCAGCCCCAATGGGGACTTCTTCAAGGCCATCCGGGAGGACAACGCAAACGTGGTGACGGACCGCATTAGCCAAGTCAAAGGTGATGTCATCGTCCTCTCTTCCGGCAAGCAGCTTAAGGCAGACATCATCGTCACTGCCACGGGCCTGAAGCTCAAAGTTGGCGGAAACATTCAGATAACGGTGGATGGGGAGACTGTCCAGCTCTCAGACAAGGTGGCGTGGCGGACATCCATGCTGAGCGATGTTCCCAACCTAGCCATCATGATAGGCTACGTTAACGCCTCATGGACTCTCGGTGCCGATGTCACAGCACGCCTCATCTGTCGTCTTCTAAAGCACATGCAGAAGAAGAGGAAGACGAGTGCTGTCCCGCGATTTCCCAGCAATGTCCAGCCACGGCCGCTATGGGATCTCGACGCGACATATGTCAAACAGGCGGAGAAGAGCATGCCGAAGTGTGGAGATTCTGGCCCTTGGATGGGACGTACAAACTACTTTTATGACCTGTGGCGTGCGAAGCATGCGAGCATCACGGCTGGGCTTGAGTTTTCTGCTGGTAGCGCCAAGATGTGATAGGGGTTTAGGAGGAGTTGAAGCCAACAGACAGTCCAGGATAAGCAGTGATCGTACTTCAACATGTGTTGTAGAGTGGTAGTGTGAAGTGTTAAAATGAGGTCATTTATGGAGTCAAATATACCTATAACACGATAGAAAGTTCTTATGCGGTGACTATCTGAAGTGAGGACTCCTTCCCGTGATATTTGGGACGCAGACCACGCTCGTGAGGTTCGAAGGTTGAAGAGCGACCATATGCTTCGCTCGGTGTATTATGGCACTTTACTGAGGTTAGGAGTAATATATCCTAAATAAAATGGTTTAATCGAGATGGTATTGTAAAAAATAATTATATCCAAGTCAAACTACGACGATTTATATGATCCAGGCAGTTTCGATTCATAGGGGACCGACTGTTCATTATCATTGCTGCTTACTCCCCATTTACCCCGGAATCATTTCCCCTTTCGGCTGCAATGATCTTTCTCATCACCTCCAGATCAGAAGGCAGAAGATCCTCAAGCACACTGGTCGACCCATCAGCCACAATGGTCGCGTCTCCTGGCCGAGTCACTGCCAAAGCTATTCCCCCACGATATGTCCCCTTTTCAATAAGGTCCTTCATCCTCTCTGCGATCTCATTTGGCTTTATCAGGACAATACCGGCCTCGTCTCCATTTTGACTCTCCATGATACCCTTGAGAAGTGGTGTCTCGACAAGTCTAGGAGCCACAGTTTAGATGAGTCCGCACTTTGCTATTTCATAGAAGACTTACCCGGGGCAAATCCCGACAACTTTGACCTGGGCTTCAGTTTCAGCCTTAGCTAGACTCTTAATGAGCCCAATTGTTCCGTGCTTGCTTGCAACGTAGAGGGCCGTTGCGAAATGGCCATTGACTCCGGCGATAGATGATGTGATGATGACAACTCCTTTCTTGTTCTTGCTGAGGCATGCCCGGATCGCGATGCGGCTAAGCTTGATAGGATGGCCGAGGTTGATATCGAGCTCGGCATATCTCTTGGTCTCACGGTCGCCCCAGAAACTTGACCATTCCTTGGAGAGTCAGCCAGGAACAAGATGAGAGGAGGCTATCACTTACAGGTTCTCCAACACCAGCGTTAGCGGCGTAAACGTCTGGTACATCCCCAAACTCTTTCTCAGAGAAGGGAATCAAAGCTTCAAGATTGTCCCATTCTTGGACATCACACTTGATGAAACGGACGCCGGGGTTGTTGTGCACGAGGGGTTCGGCTGCAGGCGACAGGGTGAGGTCCGCGATGATGACCCTGGCGCCGCTTGTCAAGGCCAACTTGGCGAAAGCTAACCCGATGCCTATTCATGGCGTTAGCCAAGTCCTCAGCTCTTGTATCTTAGTTAGGAGTCATCTTTAAGTAAAGAACATACCTGAGGCACCGCCGGTGATAACCACAATCTTGCCGTCCAAGGGGAAGTCGCCTAGCATGGTGATGATAACAAATATCGATGTACGAGTATTGTGTCTATGAACTGCAAGACAAAGAATACGTATATACCCAGGAAATGCATTAGTCTTGTGTTGAGGTAAATGCAGGCGGTTGTGGTCCCGGATACCCGACGGATCTGCTCCCGCCTCCTCACCTCCGCCTATCTCGATGGATGCCATGGGCCGCCTACCGCTCCCGCCACCACACCTACGACGTGGATTTCTTGACGGCGAAGCTAAGCGGGGAGGAAGTTCTTGAATGCGGATTATAATCATATCCGGGCGTACCGTCAAATTCCCAGGCACTGTTTGCCCTTTGGTCTACCCTTTGGAGATACAAAGGATTTCAAGACACCAATCAGGCTCAGTAATACCCCTTAGTAAACTTTACATGTGCAGTTGACAGTCAAATCCGAGCAGACACACCCTTCATCATGAGTTCGCCCAGCGAGAGCAGAGTACCCCTGTGGGTCGACAACGAGCCCGTCCACACAAACGTAGAGTTCCTGGTCACCAACAGTGCGACTGGAAAATCGATCTCAGCCTCGGCAGCTTTACCAGAAGATGTGGACCGTATCGTCGAGAGTTCTCAAAGGGCATTCGCCCAGTGGAGGGGCACTACAACATGGCAGCGCCGAGACCTATTGCTCAAGGCAGCCAAACTTCTCGAGGAAAGGAGATCCGAGATTGAATGCGTCCTCAAGGTAAGCAAGCAGTGGTAGTCCAGCCTCAACAATGATAGATACTAACTAGGTAGGTGGAAATCCCAATCGATGACTTTGTCATCCACCAGATCAACATTCAGAGCTCCATCGACCTCCTCCAGGAACTGGCCTTTCATGTGCATGACTCAGAGGCTAGAACTCTCCTCCCTAGCAAGAACCCAGACACTTATGCTATGGTCGTCAGGGAGCCAGTGGGTGTGCAGCTGGGCATCGCACCTTGGAATGCATCTCTTTATCTCGGCATTAGAGCGGTGGCAACCCCAATCGCCTGCGGAAACACCGCTATACTCAAGGCTTCCGAGGTGACGCCCCTAGTGCACAACTACATAGGGGTCCTTTTCAGGGATGCCGGCTTTCCTCCTGGTGTCCTCAACATCTTGCAACATAGGAGGGAAGATGCACCTTCGGTTATCAACGCTCTGATCAGCGACAAGCGTGTGAGAAAGGTCAACTTTACAGGCAGCGCCGCCGTGGGAAAGATCATTGCTGCCAAAGCGGCAGAGAACTGCAAGCCTGTACTGCTGGAACTTGGTGGAAAGTCGCCTCAGATTGTGCTTGAAGATGCAGATCTATCCAAGGCAGCTGAGGCAGCAGCCGTGGGAGCGTTCGCTCATGTAAGTCTGAAATGGATTGTCTTCCAAGCTCTTGAAAACTGACCGGGTAATCTATAGCATGGCCAGATTTGCATGTCTACCGAGAGAATCATCGTCCACGTTTCGGTTATAGAAGAGTTCTTGGAGAAACTATCTATGGCCGCACAAAACATACAAGTTCAGCCTGGAGCTTCTGCAGAGCACGTGGCTAAGGTTAAAGTGCTTGTGGAAGATTCGCTCGAGAGAGGTGCCAAGCTCCTCTTTGGGGAGGGCGTGGTGGCGGAAAACTCTCGCATGAGCCCCCGGGTACTCACAGATGTCACACAGGATATGCCCATCTGGCGTCAGGAAACATTTGCACCTGTGGTGGTTCTGGTACCCTTTACTACACTCGACGAGGCTGTTGATCTGGCGAATGACTCCGACTACGGACTATCATCCAGTATCTTTACTTCCAGCATCGCTAGAGGCATCGAGATAGCCCGGCGTCTTGACACGGGAGCAGTTCACATCAACTCTATGACAGTCCATGACGAGGTACATCTGCCGCATGGTGGAACAAAGGAAAGTGGCTGGGGCCGCTTTGGGGTCCCATGGGGTAAGTATTCTTTGGGAATACTGCTTGGTTTTCTAGCTAACTGTGAATAGGACTCTCGGAGTTCACGCAGCTCAAGACCATTACAGTAACCGATGAACATTAGAGTAACTGCCATTAGAAATGAGATGTAATGCGGGTTTTCCAACACTAGGCTTTCGTGAAAGGACATGCAAGAAGAAAACGGATTGTTCCATATCAGCTGGTTCTTCCCACCGAGTAGTTGAATACATGCATCGATGGACCGATTAGCCATGAATTTATGGTTCCCCGGGAAATACGTAGTAAGGCTCAGTGGGCATATTTAGTCCCTGGACGAGCTGAAGGTGCAGAAACAGCAAGGCAAAGAGGAATAGCCCATGTCTACCCCGTTTGGCACAGTTTTGAGAATACAGATTATAGCAAGACATCTCAACCAGACAGCTTTACTGGCATGAAAATTAAATTGGAAAGTACAGACGAACCTAACATTTACACCCGTCCTGGAGCACCTACATCGACCCTCGCCGAGCCAACCGCACAAGTCGTCTTCTTGGCGACCATGGCAGTGAAAATGCTCTCTCCATCTGGGACCTGGTTTACAACTAGATACAATGTCTTTCCATCGTCACCTCCTAGGTAACACGCGGTAGCATGTCCGCTCACACGAACCCGAGCGTTGATGTTGCCCTGCTGATCGAGGCGAATAAACTGGTCGTAGCCCAGCAGAGAGAGCCAAATGTTGCCCTCAGCGTCCAGACATCCGCCATCAATCTTGACCATCTTCCCGGCAGCTTCCTTCTCGGCAAATTCTGGGAGGGAAGAAGGGGACCAGAAAAGCCGCCTGTTGGACAGTTCACCTCCCGGTCCAACATCAAACTTCAACAGTCCTTGTCCAAAAGTCTCGGCCACAAACAGAGATTTCCCATCCTCGGTAATTACCAGAGCGTTTGGAAAGACCAGATTTTCCGTAGCGACCTTGGCAGTGCGGTCCGTATCTACCATGATGAGGCGGCCAGGCGAAGGGTCCTCTCCGTGGAGGACCCGAGCCCCTGTATCATCCAGGTACACCCTTCCTGCATGGTCGATGTACATATCTCCGCAATACCCGGTCATGATGTCGGACAGATCGCAGTAGAGCGTCGTCTCTCCATCCTTGAGCCGATAGAGCTTGGCGTCAAACATGGACGAGTAGATGAGGGACCCGTCAGGATGAAAGAACATGCCGTTGGGCTGCTGGTCGACCTTTGCCAAGACCTCCTTCTCTCCAGACTTTGGGTTTATGGTGTAGATGGCGCGACCAATCATGTCGCTGACATACAAAAGGCCATTGTAGTATCGAGGGGCTTCGCCGAAGAGCATGCCATCGGCAAGGGGCTGATACACGAATTCTTTGACAGCGGCCATAGTGTACCAGGGGCTAGGTGTAGCTTTGGTAGGGAAAAGGTGAGACTGAGTGAGTAAGAATGGTTGAATAAATGAGGGAAAATAGAGCAAGACGCGATGCTAGATGATGGACACTCTGAAGTCGTGCAGCACAGTCTAGCTTTATACTCTCCGTCTTTAGATTCGTTCTACCCATCCAGACCGACGACCTAACCTCCCTTGGCTGCCCTGTGTTTCTCTAGGGAGATGTTTCCCCGCATCAAGATCGAAAGTGCTTCAACCATGATCCATCAACCCGGACGCCACGGGACTAACTTGCGGGGGTGGATTCCATTTCAGGGTTCCGCTTGGCGGATGCAGATCCGCATTATCAATACTTTGTGGGGTAGTTAGCTCTGTCGTCCCCAGTGTACCCTCCCATCGGTCTTTCGCTGCTTTCCCTGTCTTGCAGGATATCCATCCACCTGTTAGGGAACTTCATTTAGCCTCTTGCATGTGGTAAGAGCTGGGAATAAGCTGCAGCGCACCGTAAATAAGGCCACATCGAACGCCCCGGCCACCCGTTGTTGAAGCCCTCGAGTGACACGGTCCTGCACCTAACACCGAACTTTTGCGTCCATAACACCAAAAGATTGTTTAAAACGATATAAAAATGTTTAGTTTCTATCATTGGCAGGGACACATCGGAAAATGGGCACACAAGACATATTCAATCTGCAGTTTGCGGATAGGGCTAGCATGTGTTAAGATCAGGACGATATTGCCTAACTAGCATAGTGTTTCGACTTAACTGGATAACTTTTTTGGGATAATATTGATCACTAGAAAAGAAAAATACATCGAGTAAAGACTAGGTATCGCCCCCAAGCTGCGCAGTGTGTTGGTGTAACAGTCAATGTCTCCAGGGCAGATCAGGCCAGCACAGATTACAATCGTGGCCGTACAGTAGAGCGATGATCCTGGAACCTGTTAACAAGCCTCCATAGCCAATTTGCGGTGAGTACGGGCTCGGAAGCTGACGTCGGGGACGAAGGGGAGCGCGTTCGGAACCAATTGCTTCCGTCTGTGGAATGGCGGCAAAGATTCCGTTAGTATTGTGTGGCGGCTAAGGATCCGGAGTTATGGGGAGAGGTGTTGATCTAACCGAAAATAACGGAGTTTGCCTCCTCTATAGGAGCTGGCTGCTGAATTTATATCCGCTTTGATGGGTGCTTGTCACAGATAAGAGGGTGGCAATTTGACCATTCCCCGGTATACACAAAGACTTTCCAACACACTTGTCGCTTGGCAGTTAAATAACCATCACGATTACAACATGAAAGTCATTATTAACGGCGGAGGCCTTGGAGGCCTTGGAGCCGCAATCGCTCTGAAGAAAAAGGGTCACCAGGTCACGGTGCTTGAGGCAGCTCCAGAACTATCGGAGGTAAGAAGAACACGCGGTTCCTCACCCCCTTTTATTCGAAACTCTGACCTGAAGCTGATTTTCTTCTCTTAGGTTGGTGCTGGTATCCAGATTCCTCCCAACTCCAGCCGGATATTGTGCAGCTACGGACTCAAGGACAAGTTCCTAGAGAAAGTTGTCTGGCCTCAGCACTTTGCCTTTAAAAGATACGCGACGGGTCGCCTTTTGGGAACTACGCCCTTGCACCCTCATCTCTCGGAAAAGTACGGATCTCCTTACTGGCTCATCCATAGAGCCGACTTCCAGGGGCTTCTTTTCGATGCCGCAAAGGATCTGGGTGTTGATATCCGCTTAGGCTGCTATGTCGAGTCAGTCAATGTTGACAATCCAAGCGTCAAGCTGGCAAACGGGGAGACGTTGACGGCCGACTTGGTGGTGGGAGCAGATGGCATCCGCTCCAAGACACGAGAGGCGCTTCTCGGGAGAATCGTAGAGCCAAACCCAGCGGCCAATTGCTCCTATCGCGCAACCGTCCCCGTCGAGATCATGTCTGCTGACCCGGACATTTCTCATTTGATGACGGATATTAACGCAAACTGCTGGATCGGTCCCGACCACCACATAATGGCCTATCCCATCCGCCAGGGCGCCATGTATAACCTCGTTCTGTCTCACCCTAGTGGCCTCGCCACACCTGGGAAGTGGAATGAGCCCGGCAACCTGGATGAGATGCGAGAACACTACAAAGGCTTTGACCCGGTCATCCGAAAGGTCCTGACCAAGGTTCAGAGCTGCCTCAACTGGAAGATTGCTGACCTGCCCAACTTGCCCACTTGGGTCAGTGAAAACGGCAGAGTCGTACTGCTGGGAGACGCAGCCCATGCCATGGTGCCATTCCTGGCTCAAGGTGCAGCACAGGCTATCGAGGATGGCGCATGCCTCGCGGAATGCCTGGCTCGTGCCAAAGACCCATCAGGCATCCCAGCTCTCATGCGTGCGTACGAGGCCATCCGCAAGCCGCGAGCCGAGAGGGTGCAGCAGGCTACCAGAGACTCCAGCCGTGTCTGGCACTTGCATGATGGACCCGAGCAGGAAGCCCGAGATGTCGCGTTTGCGTCCATGGCGGCTACTGCTCGCGATGAGAAGATGGATGAGGCATTGAACAAGGCAAACCCCAATAGTTTGAGCGGTAGGGAGTTTCAGCCCTGGCTGTTTGGCCATGATGAGATAGCTTTGACGAACGCGAGGCTGGATGAAATGTTTAAGCTTGAAAAGTAATAGACGATATTTTTCTCTCCCTTTTTTATTCTGTCTTTCAACACCGATATCATCTTAATAGACATCCGGGAAGGCTTAGTATTTTGCCGGACAAGTGGAGTTTCCACGCTCTTGGACAGCCCATGGAGAACCACCAGGGCATTTCACAGAGGTATCGTTGTCATGAGATAAACTTTTAGCCAGCAAATGAATAGAATCCCTTCATCAATGACTATAGAACCAACGTTGGGGAGCGTGATGGTAGAATTGTCAGGATACTCCTTTGTCATCAGATGCGTTGTCTTTCAGTTTGGTGAAACTATGGCCTCTGAGGGGCCGTGACCAGGGCTGTAACAAATAAGATGTCAAGAGTTTACGAGTAATGATGAACTGGCGACAGTTGCTAAAAATTGAACCTGATTGGATAACCCAGCTTCTCATGCTCATGTCGGCTAGTGTGATGGCCCCTTCAGGGGTGGAAGATGGCGCCACCAACCATAGTCCGATCACAGGCTGTGGCACCTGCTCCCCTGCGGAGTTATTCGGATCTTGTGAGGGAGGGTACGGGTTCTCATGGTACAAGAATGGCTCGCTCGTAAATAGGGGCAGTGCTTTCTGCCTTGATCGGGGGGCTCAGTGAGAGGAGGTGCAAAAACATGGCCAGATCTTTGTTGGGCTTGAACGGCAGCCTGGAGGCTGTGAACGTCGAAGAGTGGTAGGCATACACGAGGCATTCACAAGGCGACATAGAAATACACGCCTAGAATGCTTGATATAATGTAACCTCAGGTCAGGTGGACACTCATACTGCATTTGCCAAGTCTGCAAGTGCGTTGCCAACTCAGCAAGTCACAGCCTCGTATGGCTCGCATCGGGCTCCCATGGGGAGTACCCGCTCTTTTTCCAATGCAAAACTACCAGTTGGAATCAGGGGAGTTTCCTACGGAGGCGACTGGACGAGCATGTATTCAGCAAAATCACATCGAGAGTAGAGTTATGTCTGAATGGCATGCACCCCCCAATGGATGTTTTCTCCTCACTCTTTCATCCCCCCTGCCCACGTTGGTCTGCGCCGCATAGCTATGGCTGCTTATGATGTACACCATTCTGCAAGCCATTTCGAGGCTCTGCATTGGGCATAACTAACCGGGCGACATGGCTACCCCCAAGTATGCCCCAGTTATGCTAACCTATTTTTCTTGTCTAGCTGATTCGTTTAAACTCAACTAGGGGTGAGGCCACCATGCATGAATTTAAAACGCGCAAGACACAGTGAACAATCAGATGGTCATGCATAGCTTTGAACTTGGAAATGGAATTTGGGACTGAAATGTGGCATCAGGTTCTCTGGCTGTTTAACTCCACTCTTGCCGGGTAGGCAGACAGCAGGCTCTGTTGGACTCGAACCCATGTGCACATTGGGTGTCTACATTAACACGCATTTCCCACCAGGGACTCTGTCATATCTTCTTTTCCTTCGCCCAACTCCGACGGGAATCTTTTCCCTGTTTTTGCAGATGCTCGGTACCTTTCCATAATCCGCCCCCCTTACGTCCCAAAAGGGGGCATGGATCCTCTCTCCATCTCAGCGAGCATCGCCGGTCTGGTGGCTCTGGCCGACCTCGTGTTTCGCTATTCCACCAAGTACCTGAACGGCGCACGAAAGGAGGCCGAAGACATCTCTCACGAAGTCAAGAATCTTTCTCTGATATTACACAACCTATCACATGTTGCCTTTGAGTTGGAAGAGACACAGTCTTCCGGTGGAACCCAACAGACGTCAAACCTCAAACCACACCACTTACACGACTGTCAACAGCTCCTCAGGCGACTGGAACAAGGTCTTGTTGAAAAGCAACTCAACCTCAACTCAACTTCACGTATCGAGAGACTTCAAAGTCGCCTGGCATGGCCATTCTCTTCATCCGACACAAAAGAGATTCTTCGTGATGTGCGGCGCCACAAGCAGATCATTGAATTTGCACTGAAAGCCGACTCATTGAGCAATCTAAGGCTTCTCCTTTCCAGACAATCAGAGGGCAATTCCAAAATCAGCAACGTTCAAGAGACTGTCAACAAGATCTATGATATTCAGACAAGCATTCGCGTCGACGAGAAGAGGAACAAAGTGCTTGAGTTCTTCACCAAGGCCAACCCGAGTTCCGAGCTCGACACCAACAGAAATCTACGCCACAACCTTACAGGCCTCTGGCTCACCGAAGGACCCGAGTTTGAGGAATGGTATACCACACCCGGGTCGAAAATATGGTGTAGCGGCATCCCAGGCGCTGGTAAATCGGTCCTTGCCGCTGCCATGATTGACGAGTGTCTACAGAGGAACGCGGCCAATTCATGCTCGGCCATGGCATACTTCTTCTGTGTTTACAGAGACCAGAAAACTCAGGACCCTGCCTCAATTCTCTCCTCGCTTTGTTCTCAACTTGCTCGGCAGGATGAGAAGGCGTTTTTGGTCTTGGAGGAATATTACCATGAACTGACATCTGAACGTCAACTTCAGTCCGGGCCCTCAACGAAGAAATTTATCAAGGTTCTCCGAAGGATGTGCTCCTTGATTAATCGAGTCTACATCATTGTTGATGGATTGGATGAATGCGGCAAGCAGGTGGAAGAAAGTGTGGAATCCCTAGCAGCCCTCCTCCCATACCCTGATGATGAGACGCTCAACTTGGCTCTATTGAGCAGAGACGAGGTCCCTATAAGGGAAATCTTGAGAACCGAGTTCCAGAATGTCGAAATCGAAGCACACACCAATGACGTCCAACTTTATGTGACAACAGAACTGGACCAACGCATCGCCTCCGGAAAGCTAAAGCTCGGAAACCTTAGCCTGAAGGACGTGATCATAACGAGACTAGTTGATGGGGCCAAAGGAATGTGAGTGCATGAATGAAGTCCAACCTTTCTTGAAAGTGTTCGACGCTAATGTGGGAGTTCAGGTTTCGGTGGGTGGCTTGCCAACTGGACACTCTCTGCAAACTTCCAAGGGATAGGGATCGACGAAAAGCATTGGACAAGCTACCGCCCACACTCTTTGATACATATGAGCGCATCCTGGCCGGAGTCAACGAATCACTTGAAGCAAACAAACAACTAGTCCAGAGGACCTTGCTGCTTATTAGTTCCCCTCATCATGCGCGCCTCAGTCTCCGAGAAATCTGCGAGGCCATCTCCCTCTCAGATGATGAAGAGGAGCTCCTGGATGACGATATTGTGGATGGGGAGGACGTCGTCCGATTATGCAGCAGCCTCGTTCGAAAGAGAAAAATGCCAAGTCGGAGTGACGAAGTTGGCATTGAATTCTCACACTTTTCGGTGCAGGAATATCTACAAGGCCCCTGCCTCGAGCATCCCACGCTCAGTGTGTATGGTGTATCTCGGGAAAAAGCCTGCAGTCTCTTGGCATCCCTCTGCCTTGATTACATCACCCTCAAGAACCACGAGCCGTTACCGAAAGCAATCGGCAACACAAGAGACGAAGCACTCAATGCCATGGATAAAAGAGACTTGCAGCGTCCTTTCTACAGACATGCTGCGACGCTATGGCCGTTCTATGTAAGCGAGGGCGAGAAAGGCTGCTGTCTTGAGCGCATCCATAGCCTCTTCAAGCTTCCAAAGACACCAAACTTTTGCTTGTGGGCGGTCACGCTTGCTGCTCACTCGATGTCGATGGATTTTGACCGTTGGCATAGCAATGCTAGCACATGGTTTAAAACCCCGAGTTTCAGTGACAAAATCATGTCCTACAACCCCTTTCATGTCCTCCGACCGGAATTTACACCTCTACACATGGCGGCTATCTTGGGGATGCCTGACCTTTGCGATCATCTACTCAAGCAAGGCGCAAACGTGAATGTCAGGGGCAAGCTCGGTACCCCCTTGCACTGTGCAATCGCTGGCCTTGGAATTTTCACCTTCGCTAAAGTCCCCAAATTTCAGTGCTGCGAGTGGGCCGACTTCTTCAACAGAGTGGGCCAACTACTTGGACGACAGCAACCTTGCCAAATTCTACTCAAGGCCGAGGCAAATCCGCACTTGTACTTCATAGACGACCAGAAGAATACCTGTTCATCTCTATCCCTTGCCGCCCTATCTTTGTGTGATGAGTATGGTCTAGATATCGCCCTCGAGCTCATCAAAGCTGGCATTACCATTGGAGAAGAGGACCTGGTCTATTTTCAGGACCGATACGCTATCATTCTGAGGTTACCGCACCTCGGTGGCGAAGAGATCCAGGGACAGGCCGTCGTGAGCCTTCTCGGTGCTCTCAGTCCTCCGGACCAAGAGACGAAAGGCACACCAGGATCGCGCCTGTACGCCGAGACATACATTTGGGCAACAAGAAATGGATTCAAGGACTTGGATCAACTATCAACAACCCAGCCAACAGTCGGGTTCAGCGACGATGAGACCATCAAGCTCATCTCTGGATGGGTCATGAGCAATAATAGCCTCGAGTTGGGTCGGTTCCTAGAAAGCAGCCGATCGGAACTGGTAAAATCTACCAAATTTGGACGTTCTGATGGGCCCGCCCTCCACTTAGCCTCCCTTTTCAGTTCACCGGATGTGCTAAAGTTACTTCTTGAGCATGGCCTTGATGCAAACATGACTGATCAAAACGGATGGACACCAGTGCATGGGTGTGATGACGTGGACACAGTTCGAGTGCTGCTGGAACATGGCGCCTCTACACTTGTGCCCGACGAAACCCAGGAGACGATTTGGCATAAAGTCGCGGGGGCAGGCGATGTAAAAATGTTGGATTTTCTCGTTGGGCTTGGTGATAGACGAGAGGCGTTGCAAATGGTCTCGTTGAAAAATGAGACACCAATCTGCTCAGCCTTGAACAACGGGCGAAAAGACGCCGTTCTCTTGCTCCTCAAACACTGCGACTCAAGAACGTTCTGGAAAAGTGGCAACTCTATTTATCGAGCAGCGGCGAAAATGGGGTCTGCTACAATCATACAACATTTACTACATGCCGACATCGAGGTGGACGGCATGGACGACATCACGGGGAGTCCACTCCACTACCTTTCCACAGACGCCTCTATTGAGTGTATTCAAATACTCAAGGGCTTATCCCCTCTAGACCAACGAAGGAAAGAGGATCTCAGGACGCCACTCGAGTTGCTCTTGCTTCGGACTGTGAATGAAGGGGGGGAATTAGACCGCGAGCGCTTAGAAGTCATGCTCCCCGACACGGCTGTCTCAAACTCCAAGGAAGCGAGCAGTCTGTGGTCATTCTTAGGTCTCGAGGTGACCAGGAGTGCCATGAATAGCAAATATCTTCGCACACGGACTTGGCTCGACGATTGGGCCTCCGCCTTCATCACACTAGGAATCATGGCCAAGTACGAAGAAGAGAGAGAGGAGTCGGCTTCGCTCCCGTTCTTGCCAGCTATTGCCTTGACATCTGACAACATGTGCCAAATGGTATTAGAAGTATCGGAACAGCCACGACGCCACCTCCACTGGTACTCTATCTCGGACATGATGCAACATGTCATGGAGCAGTCAAGATATTGTGACCGCGCGTTGGACGAACCCGACGCCACACGACTTTTATCCCTTGCCATCCTACACGACGATGTGGAGATGGTGTCCTTCCTTATCGACAAGGGGGTTGATATGCATTCAAGGCTTGATGGACTCTCTCCGTTTGAATTCGCCTGTTTTCCCAACGTCCCGATCAGCGAGAGGAGCTTCGCGCTTCTTTTGAAACACGCCAAGCCAGAGAAGATGACACAAGGGAACGAGTTATTCAAGAGGTGTGGGCCTCTTCACTTTTGTGCAGGATGGAATGGAAAGGAAGCGAGAGTGGGCTGCCCTTGGAAATTGAAGCAACTGTTGGAGGCGGGCCTTGATCCAAATTCGCCCTTGTCTGACACATGTGGATCACCTCTCGCCTTTCACATCAGCAAAGGTATCATCAGCACGGCTGAGATGCTTCTTGAAGCCGGAGCTGACCCGTGGGCTCGGGGACCGTATTCATTGGATGCAGCCTTGGAAGCGGTTCGCCATTGCTGCCATTCAATACTGAAAAAGATCGCAACAACCAACCGCCAGACTCCTTGCTGGAATCGGACTTGGGTACACGACTTTGACAACGAGAGGTTTGCCGGTGGGAACGCACTTCACCTAGCCGCATTGTCTGGTACCACGAAATGCCTCAAGTTTTATCTCGATCGAGATTTGTTATCAGATCTAGAATGTCATGATGATGATCTTGTGACTCCCATGCACTATGCTGCTCGGTTTGGTCGGTCCTCGACGATCGAGTTTCTCAAAGCCCATGGAGGAAACATCAACGCCAAAGACCGCAACGGATTGACTCCATTGCATCTTGCTGCCAGACAAGGACACTTGGAGACGGCCAAAACCTTGATCAACCTCGGCGCAGAGCATCAACCCTGCAATAGAGGCTGCACGCCGCTGGTGTACACATACGCAAACGGAGATGCAACCATGATTGAAGCCCTCCAGAGTTCCTCTGAAGAACCCCAAGAATCAAGTTCTGCAATCAAATCTCCAAGGAAGTTGAGGCTATTGGCAGAGGCAATGCGCAATGCCATTCTGCGGTCAGATGTCACGGCTTGTGAGAGAATCCAGGCTATGGGGTGCCCAATAGACGTCGAGATCCATTCGGATCAGGCTGTTACTCCTTTGGCTGTGGCTATCTGCCATCAACAAGACCCGACAGTTGTTCAATGGTTGATTGATTCTGGTGCAACTGTCTCGGTAGTCTTTCCTCGACCCTACCAGGACCAGTACTCGACCGCTCTCGAAGCAGCAGTCGCTCAACCAATGTCCAACAATCTCTTGTGCAAGTTGTTGAACAAATTTCTGGAAGAAGGGGGCAATTTTCTTAACATGGATCAAAGTCCTCTTCATCTTGCCGTCCACAACAACAATATTGAGGGGCTCAGAATTTTGTTAGACTGGCTTCGCAATACGTACGATAGCTCCGAACTGAATGCGTAGGTTTTCAAATAGTTGCCGAGCTGAACCCAGCTGATAATTTCCCAGGAACGGGACAAGTCGTATTATCGAAACGATCTCTTCTTCACAGCGCGAGACACTGTCCGCTTTCGTCAACCAACAAGATGCTCAATGTCGAGACACCGCACTTCATGTTGCAGCCTCCAAAAACAACCTTGAGGCCTGTGCCGTCCTGATCAACAGTGGGGCCAATATTGAAGAGGTAAACGATAGAAACGCGACGCCACTTAACATTGCCGCCGAACACGGCTCCCTCCAAGTTGCCAAACATCTTCTCGACTGTGGTGCTCGCCCAAACCCTTTGGATGCGTGGGCTGAAACGCCACTCATGTCTGCGTATCGGGAAAGCCAGTGGGAACTAGTTGATCTTCTCGCACCGTATTGCAAAGACATGATGAGAACGAACCACTACGGAGAAAATGGTTTGCATTTTATGACGATGAATGGACTTGGCTCAGCAAGAAATGGGGCTTCACTAGAGACTTTCTCTCGCTGCCTAGAGCAAGGGGCCAGCTTGTACTTGCGAGACTACGATGGAGTGGCCCCCGTGCACTGGATCCTGGCCAGCCAGTCTGCACACCACCTGCGATTCCTATTGAATAGGGATCATCGTTTCCTCCGACCACAGGAGACGGCTCACTGGCCTGATGAATGGTTTTTATTTGACAGTGAGAAATTGGCGGCAATATCCAAGAACTTGCGTCTTGTCCAGCCGTTCCTGAGCAAGCATGAGCTCTGTCAAATTTTAGCCATGGCAGAGACAGGGAACCACAGCCTATTGTGCCGAGCAGCTTGCTGGGGTTCAGTCCAGGTGATCGAGAGCCTTCTTGCACTGGGAGTCGATATGATCGAGCATCAATGCAATGATCACGGCACGCCGTTGATTGCCGCAATTTCAAGAGGCAATCTGAAGGCGGTCAAGTGTCTTGTGCGCAATGGCGCAACGGTACCCTACGACCTCTGCCAAACAAGTGATTTTGAGGTCAGCATGGGGAACCCGGACTTTGTCATCCGGGAGTGGTTATTCGTGGGTCGATATCTAGAGCGGAGGAGGATCTCGAACGTCACGGCAGAAGCTTCTGGAAAGATTGAGAGTTGGGCTGGCGTGCGTACTGCGAGAGTGGTCCTGAAGTGGGAGTGGAAGAGACGTCGAGAAGAGAGTATCTGGGAATATGCGTGCAGACGACAGGGGATTCTCAAGGAGTTGAGGGGTAAAATTGTGAAGTGCGCTGGAGAGGAAGACAGCGGTGATGATGCTAGTGGCGATTTTGGTGACGATGTCAGGGATGAGGAGTTCTCTGGCAGGTACTATTGTCTGAGACAGGAACGTATAAGGGGGGCTAGACTTGTTTACTGATCTATCAGGATTCTTATGTCATACAATTCAACGCTGTATTTACTGCTTCAGTTATTGGGCCGCAAAGTGATAGAGTGGCCTCTTAGTCTCTTACTGCCATCAAGGTCAAAACCCCCTATTCCCAAGGTCGAACTAATGCGATAGGCACGAGGCACTTACCAGATAAGGTATCCAGATAAAGGAGGTCAAGATGTACAAAACATCAACTCCAAGAGGCTTTGTTCTAAAAATCGTATTCTGGGACCTTGGTTCTTGTGTAAGAAGCAAAGGATAAGGTTGGGTATGCCCACTCCTAACAATTAGATCTGTTCTACTACGTCTTGAGTATATCCATCTAAGAGAAGATCAATCCGATCGCATTTCGCTCAAGTCAAGCATAGCCCACTCAGCTGCAGTTTATGCATAAGCGATCATCTTGCCTGGGATGGTTCTAGCGTTTCGTTGTTCCAGGACGCGCGCTGATGTCACTTCGCTTTTTCACCAATGGTTATTACAGTGCACAGGATAAAGCGGCGGGACACACCTTATTTCGTTAGTTCTTTATCCATGTGTTATTCAGTCGTCCAAAAAAAGACCCGGCATGACGACATTCAGCGCAACCTCATGTCCGAATTACAATCTGCAGCTTGCCCTCGAGCCAAGTTGCGAGCTGCCGAGTGAAGTTCTTTGACTCAAAAATGATTTCATAGCGTCGATCCCTCTATTTCCGTTCTACCCTGCCATGTTGATCTTCCACTACATTTAAGATCAGTGTGATATATATCTCTGAGTTCTCCCATTATCTTGTACTGTCTAATTATCTTGATAAACCCACCTTCAAGCCTGCATTGTTCCTTCACCTTTAAACATCAATCTCGCGAATCCACAAGCCTTCACCCCCACCTTGGATATGGCATACCAACAACCGCAAAATTATGTTCCCCCACCAGGTCCTTCTCAAGGACATGCCATGTATTGGACCTCTCAAGGGCAATCCATATATCATCTACCACAAAGCCGAATGCAAGGCCAGACGCATGGCGCTGCTCGATTCAAAATCACAAAGCCTTCTTTCCACAGCCATTATGAGTGCAAGCCCGATAACGCACCCGACGGTCCCTCAGCCTACAGTCTCGAAATCTCAAAAAATCCAAAAAAGCATCCAGACTTGGCCCTGACCGCGGGAGGAGCCTCGGTTGCAGCATGCTACCTTCCGGAAGCAAGCCGCTACTACAACAGCGACAGCAAGACATTTTGCCTCGGTCTCGGTGATCCTTCCAACGTGCAATGGACTGAGATGTCGTATCGAGGCAAGGACAAGCATGGCTGGACTTTCTCCTTGAATCTCCCGAACATGGGACAGCCGATTCCTTTGACGTGGTTGAAAGACAACAGCATGGCCGTGGATGGAATGTCTGCTTCACGGCTGAGCAACAATAACTTTAAACTCCAGGACCCAAATGGTCAGATTATGGCGATCTTTACAAGCCATACCATGAGTCTGCGACCCAGCTCAGTGGGCACACTTCAGATTAACATGGACCTGGGCCCGATGTTTGAGTATGCTGTCATCACAACTTTACTCTCCATTTACGACTTTCAGAAACGCGAGGAGGAAAAGAGGTCCAGTTCCAGTAGCGCTGGTGGTGCTGCTGCAGCTGCGAGCGGTTAAGAATAAACATTTGGGTGAGATACCACAGCGCATACTGGAGCGGGAGAAGTCATGTAAACTTAGTGACAGGCATTCAATCATAAGAAAGTTATGTATCGAGGACTCGATCAAAGTTAGTCACCAAATGTCGAACCTTTCGTCTTGGTGTTATTTGACTCTCATATACCGTGTCAGTCCTATAACTCCCCTACCATGACAGTGGATTGTTGTATTCATCCTCAACATGCCAACTTGTCATACGGGATAAGCCATGCTCTAGATGCCTTGAGATGATGTAATTCTGCCTTGCGTCCTTAACATCGGATTACCATATCGAGTCAATAGACTACATGAGGGCCTCTATTACGAATTAGCGAATCGGGTGCTCTAAAATCAAGGCTCGCAAGGGTGTGTATGTGGCTCCACTGGCTTGAGTCAATGTGCTGAGCCCGATGCGGTACAATTGCCTCTTTTAGAATCGTCATTGATGATGACAATAACAATGCGGTACAATTACCAGTTATAACCGTAGCGCAACCTGTTAGAAACGACTGATCTGACTCCGATAGCAGCCATTATCTCGATAAACATAGAGAGGAGGGAAAGTCGACTAATGAATAGGGAAATTGGAGTGGCGGCTCGTACCATAACAAAGGTAAGACATGGTCAATCCGCTCGGACTCTGGTGTCACCAAGGGATCCCGGAGGCTTTGACCATTGCTAACGACGATATCCATTCAGCCAATCTTATGATTATCGTGGCATGGTTGGACAAACTGCGCCAAGTACGAAGCACTGTCCCCCAATACTGCATCTAGCCAGATAGTAAGATAACGAAGCTCATATGCAATATAAGCTCTAAAATGTCTGACTTCAAAATTAGATTCCGAAGCCTTGTTTCTCGCTCCTCTTCTTGGCGAGAATCACTTCCCGAAAAGAAGCAACCGCCTCTGACGGACTTGACTATTTCTTGACGTTTAAAATCCCTCAAGGTTTTTCTTCTGATACCGGAAATACTTATCTTTAAAGAGCCATCACATCAAAAAGGCGAAAGTTGTTAACCATGCTCAGAAACCTTGTTTATAAGCGCGGCGGCATTGCATCATGCACGCCGCTCAGAACAAAGGCTCCTGCTGAGGCTCGGCTGTCTTCAACGACTTCCAACGCTCACCCGCCAAAGACAAAATTCTACATGCCTCCAGAATGGGCAAAGCACTCTCAAACCATCACTGTGTGGCCTGACTTCGCCTCCATCCCAGATGAAGCCATCCTTCACGACGCTCGTTCAGAAATCTCTGCCATTTCAAATGCCATTGCTCGCTTCGAACCCGTCACAATGTACACCAAGCCCCAAAACCTGGAGGAGGCCAGAGACACCGTATCTGAAAACGTCACTGTCCGCCCACTAGAAGCGAGCCAGCTCTGGGTTCGCGACACGGGACCCATCATCGTCAAGAACCTCTCTGATGACTCCCGGGCAGGCCTCAGTCTGAGCTTCAACTACTGGGGCGACAAGCTTGAGAGCCAAGGGGATGAAGAAGTTGCAACGGGTATCTTGAATGACATGAGTGTTGAGGCTTTTACTGCTGGATTCCGTGCTGAAGGAGGAGGATTCGAGGTTGACGGTCAAGGAACGCTTCTTGCCACTGAAAGCGCCATTATCAACCCGAATCGGAATCCCGGACTGTCAAAGAGTGACATTGAGGCACAGTTCAAGATATATCTTGGCATCGACAAAACAATCTGGCTTCGTGGAATCAAGGGTTACGAGATGACCGACTACCATATCGACGCGTTGGCCAGATTCATCTCACCTGGCAAAGTATTATTAGGTCGGATTCCAGAAACTGCCGACAAAGTCCTCGTAGAAGCATACCAAGAAGCAAGGGAAACCCTCGAAAGTGCAACAGACGCGTCTGGCAATCAGATCGAAATCATCGAAGTTGCCGAACCTCATCCTAAAGAGCTGCGAGGCGAGCACTTTTTCGAAACTGTTGCTTCCTATGCCAACTATCTCTTGGTAAATGGCGGCATCATCATTCCTCGCTTCGGTGTTGGAAAGGCAGATGACGATGCGTTAGAGCTGTTCAAGCAATGTTTCCCGGGTCGAGAGGTTGTCCAGGTTGATATCAACACGGTTCCAAAGCTGGGCGGGGGTATTCACTGCTCAACGCAGCAGGTGCCGTTGATATAAGTTTGCGGGTAGGGCTTTGTATCACAATCAGATAGTATATCTAATCTCAACATTGGATGTTTGGCATGAATTCATCTCGAGATGTAGTACGTGTATGACTCCATCGCACAACGTGCGCCCTTACACAAACTTCACTGCTTCGTATGTTGCTTCCATCTTGACTGATATCAAACTACAGTAATCACTTGATCCGTCTCAGACGACTCAATATCCTCCCATGCACCCGTAGGTGGTCCTTCATCCTTCCTAGGTGCTCTCAAGTCGTCCAACCTCTGCTTGTCATCCCCATCGTCTATACAAATCCCAAGTCTCCGAAAAACACGCGAATTACCATCTTGATCAACAGGTTCCAACAAGAGGCGAATTATAGTTGGTGGTCGCCCTCCCTCTTCAAACCACATCGACCGGCCCGCCCATTCATACAAAGGCCCCTTTTCGTAAGCAACCAAGTCAAAGGCGTAGTAGGTTTCAGCTACATCACCCTCAAAGTCAAACACTTCACCAAAAACATCGTGTTGCGTGTGAGGCAGTAGAACCCTCTTCTTGTGTAATGTACCTTTGAGGGTTATTGATCCAGAAACATGGCTCTGCGATTGGTTGGCTTTGACGTCGAACGACACGACGGCTGCCATTGGGACTGGCTCGTGGAACGGTTCACGGTCGAACACGCCAAAGTTGACTTGTACTCCGACAGAAGACCAAGACCAGGAGGGTCCTCTGCGCTGCTGGGTGTCCCTCTTCTTCACCTTCCAGCAGAGGCTCTCGAGCAGTCTGTCGCCCTTCCACATTCCACCCACAAACTCGCACCCAATTGACTTCTCGAGGGACTTTCCGAGCGCAAGGACCGCTGGGATACGGTCAGAAGCCTTGGAGATGTTCCTAGAGGTAAACTCTTTGAGAAGGGCTTGCCAGACGGCATGGGGGCTCTCTGGCAATTCGTTCTCCTTTGCTGGGGAAGGGAGTCCTTTGACGGCGCATTTAGGATGAGCTCTACGGTTCACCTCAAAGCTTGCAAACTCGCTTGCAAACCTTGACATTATAGAAGTGCTTGGATCCGCGTCAACGCTCATGGCGCAGAGGCATTCCCAGTAAAGGTAGCTGGGTCCAAAGTAGAGAATCCGGGTGCTCAAGAGCTGCTCCTGCAGAGTCCACCCGCGGGAGCTTATAGGGCCATCCACTGTAACACTTCCCAGTACAGAGAACCCACCAGGAGTAGACTCTTTAGACAAGGTCCAGAAGGGAAACCAAGCCTGTTGATGGATCACTCCTTGTTTCCACTCTGGCCGCTGTGTTTTCGGTAGCCAATAGTCAAAAGGCACGGGCTGAGCGACTCTCAGCATGCGAGGTTGAAACATATTGTCGTGGCAATCTTTTGCTACCAGACTGGAGATTGTCAAGTCGGCATTGGAGTAGACGTCGCTCATCTTGGACGCCTCTCTATCCCAGTCTTGGCCGTCATCCTGGATGATGCACAGAGCGTCGATCCATAGATATTGATACCCAAGAGATCTAGCTGCTTGGATAGCTTCCTGTATAAAATTTGGAAGAGTATCCATTGGGATGCCTTGCCGATACTGCGAAATGTTTGCCTTTGTGGTAATGGTGTTGGTATTCCCCAGGTCACCCCAACAGTACGAAAGTGCGCAGTATGGGCCCTCCATAGCTTTTCCGTCTATCAGATAAGGATCTTCCTCTGTCAAGTTCAATACTCGGATCGGAAGAGTCTTGTTTGAGTCCCCACGTTGATAGGACTGCTGGCATAGAGAATGCCCAGGCGCGTTCCTACACTGGTGAAGCCACTCTCGCGCAACCTTTATTGCTTGCGGTGAACCCGTAGTCGTATCTTTCCCAGGGTTCTCAAGATAGTCAAAGACGAACCTCTCGGAAAGCGAATCACCGCCCAGACTTCCCCCGAGTCCCGCCTTTGGATCCCAAACAAGGAGATCAGCCTCCTGCAACCGGTCAAGGAGCGTGAAGTAAATGTGTGACCCATCAGATGCCTCTCCAGACAAGCCCAGCTTTTCCATTTCGTCTGATATCTCTCGCGACTTTTCTTTTTCAGCATTGTCTAGCACATCTGCAGCAAGGCCACAGAGCCGACAGCTCTTGGCACTTTCGTTGAGAGCGGCGCGGCTCTCGTGAATCTGAAATGGAGGGCTGGGTATGACTTCTTTGGCATGTAAACGACAGCCTGACACGTGAGACTGGAAAGACAAGCACCGGTCACACAGGGTTTCTCGCTTTGTCGGCCTTGTGATCCCAGCAGCATCGTATAGAGCGTGATTCACACTGTCGACAAAGCTCATCCCACCCGCTTGTGGGTTATCCTTCATCGATGACACCACATGGCTGTACACCCCATATAGCTCCCTTGAAGGTAGGAATTGTCTGCTTGTAGCAACAGCAAGCAGGTCTCTGGCTGCAGCAGGTGAGGCCTCTGTTCCATCTCTCGACTTGTTGGAGAGTAAAGGAGATGGCTTCAACTCCTGATCATGAAGTAAGAGGATATCCAAAGCCATTTGATCCTGTGCAAGAACAGCGAGGTCCACGATTGACCACTCAAAATATGAAGCAGTAGACAAGCCAGCACCTCTCTCAACCAGCAGACGAAAAATGTTCATATTGCCCGAGGCCAATGCCATATGCCACGGAGCCTTGTCTCCTGCTTCATCCTTGCCAAGATCTGCGCCATGCTCGACGAGAAACTGAACGCCTTTCTCATTCTGGCGTTCGACAGCCTCCTGGAGAGCCGTCGTTCCCTCAGAGTTGAGCAAGTCTACATCAGCCCCGTGCTGAACGAGAAGCCGAGCAGACTCAAAGTCAAAGCAACGCAGAGAGCGGTGAAGAGGCGTGTTCCAGCACTTCCATTCCATACGATCGTTGGATGCCGACTCATCATCACGCACTTCGAGGATTTCCAACACATCTTCTTCCAGCCAGATTGTGTTAGGATTAAAGCCTTTAGACAAGGCGTCTTTCAGGGCGAGAAGCTCTGTCTCATCTTGGACTTCAGGATAGTACTCTTCGGGCAGGTACTCGCCTGACTTTAGTTTTGGTGGATACTCGAAGGATTTGTTGCTGACGCCAAGTTTAGATTATCACCATGTTGCCAGATCGAACGTTGTTTCTTACCTCGTTGCCGTAGTCTGAGCCTCTTCTGAGGGACCCTTATCCTCCGCCATGTTGAATCCTGGCTTTAAAGGTGGAAGGAAGAAGGAATGCCGTGAGAATAAGCCCTAGTCTATCATTAGGGGCAGTGCTATTTATCTATATTACTCGCTTACAATGCACATCTATCTTAGGTAGTATGGGGTGAACACGTCATCATGCATGAAATACCGCAAAAACTGCCAAGCCTATTACTCCGCCTGTAAACATCTCCCTGCTCCTTGGAGCGCCAGAGTCATCATCTTCCTCTGGCTTACTTGTCGACGCCTCCTTCTCTGCTTCTGTTCCGTCTCCTTCTTTAAATATTTGCTGTGTTGACGAAGATGATGCCTCTTCGGTTGCTGTAGATGAAGAGTCCTCCGACTCTGTCTTGGAGGTTTCGGTCTCGGTTTCTGTGGTTTTAGGGGGCTTGGTTGATGTCGTCTTGACCATGGTTGTCTTTGTGGTCGAGGTCGTGGTCACTGAAGGGGCGTTCTTGATGAAAGGATCGAGAATACACTGCTTCATCAACTTGTTGTCTTCGTATCCATCTCCAGATTTAATCGGTGTCAGAGTCAAAACGTAGTCGTATTTGAAACTGCCAGCTCCCCAGCCAACGAAACCAATGAAGACGTCAGAGTTCTTTGCGATGAACTCGTTTTGGGCGCAGAACTTTTCCATGCACTACACAAGTTAGCTAATAACAGCCAAAGTTGAGTAAAGACGCTTACCGAAGGGTCCATGGAGGCTCCAGACTCGGAAATGATGGCCAGGCGCTTGTTCTTCCTCAACCAATCCGCCATGGCCCTGAAAGCCTCAACGTTATCAGTCGTGCACTCCTCGAAAGATCCAGAGTTGTTGATATCCAGATATTTATGAAGATCAAGAATCAACCCGTCCTTACTCCCATCAGGATTCTCGATATCAGCCAAAGCATCCGCGCTTCCAGTCGTAATAAACGTCTCAACATTCGTAAAGTTCGTTCCAGGCAGGAGAATGATCTGCGACTTTGCCCCAGCCTCTCGAATACTCGTGACAGCCGCCTGGCAACTCTTTGCCCAGAGATTAACATCCAGATCGTGAGGTTCGTTCATGAGGCCGAACATGACCTTTTCTTCCTTGGCGTACTTTTGGGCAAGCTGACTCCAGAGATCGGCAAAGTCTTCGTCTGAGGGTCCGCCCTGACCGATGATGCCGCCGTCGTAACGTGCAAAGTTGTGCACGTCAATCATGCAGTAGGCGCCAGTGTCGAGGCATATTTGCATGAGTTGATCGTATAGTCCGAATTTCTCTTCATCTAGCTTGCCGCCTACTTGTTCGTTGAGGAGAAACTGCCATGTTGTTGCTAAGGCTTGTTAATAACGATGCTAAATTGAAGTGTCTAGGTGACTTACGTATACGGAAAGTGTTAAGGCCACTGTCTTCAACGAAATGTTTCATCTGTCCTTCACCATCTCCATGTGTATGAGAAGCGAGAGGGAACTGTGCTGTATCAAGAGGACAGCTGCCCTACTGCACGTCAGTCGCAAGCTCATGCAGCTAGGAATAATACGTACATCGATATCACAGCCAAAGTCAATACCGGGAATAGCAACACCCTTTCAAGTAGTTAGCGGGAGACTCGAACTCAAAACTGCTCTGCACGTACAATGTACTTGACTTTGGCCCACGCGCCAGAGAGCAAGGCCAGGCCTGCAAACACGTGAGATGATGCGCGCATTACTGTAGGATCCGGCCGAGCCGGTGCTGATTAGGGGGAATTAAACGAGATGAGCGAGTGGTTTGAGCTGTATGTGTAGAAGCTCAGCAAAGATATGTTATGTTCAAGAAAGCAATAAACAATAAACTTCTTAAGACAGAAAACGAACGATCAAAGAACGAACGAACGAACGTCAGCGGAGGGGTCGGGGAATTATTGTCAATCTGACCGTCCGTGTCGGCCGCTGAGGAGGGGGGGGGACCCCTATTCAAGCCATCCGCCGGTTCGCGTCTGACAGGACCCAGGAACAGGGGGCATTAGCTCCTCTTTGAAGATCTAGCTCGTGTTCCATTGGGCGCGTGGCTACGAGTTCGTATTCCCAAATAAGTACCTGTCCACTCGAGTGTCAGCGCCAAGAAGCCGTTCCCACCGAGCAACCGACCACAAGAAGTGACTTGCATGATGAGACATTGTCGAAAACGGTCACAGGGATCACGGATCCGTATACTAGCCGTTCCTTGAGAGGAAGGACCTCGAAGTGATCCCCCTACAAAGTCCCTGGTAACCCCGGCGATGAGACTCGCCCAGTGGAGTCGGTGTCACCTTGACTCAGGGCTCATGATTCGTGAATTCTAGAACCCGCCAGGGCTGACACCCCGTGGCTTGAACTCAGGGTTCCGGATTTGGCGTCATCTGGCTACACGAGGGGCACAGGGCTGTATCCCTGCCAACGAACGGGCCTTTTTACATCATAGGTGGGTTAGTTATTAGGCCGAGGTTTGAGATTATACGATGAGGGTCTTGGTTTGTAAAGATTATACGAAAACACGACATTTCTTTTTAATGTCTGGGTCAGCTGAGTCAATTGAGAGGCGAGATAGTTGGTCTTGGCCACCCGATCACCAACCTAACCTCGACCAGACACAGAGTCAACAAAGACACCATCAAGGCAATTATCATTAGTTTCTACTCACGTCGAAGCAGGTTGATCGCCATTTCCCATCTCCTCGCCTAAATGATCTGCCACCCGCACATCAACTGGAGCGGTCGCATACCTCGACAATATCTCGATAATCATCGACATGGTGCACGGCATCTCATCAATCTCATCAGAGGAATCAATCCCCTCTCCTATGTAAATCTCATCTGAGCCCTGTTTGAGGTACTCGGCAGTAAGTTGAGATGGTGTCCTCCCGTGGACATCCGTCAGGCTTCGATCGGCACCAAAGTCAAGCAGCACAACCAAATTGTTTAGGCCCATACTCCAAGGGGCTCGGTCGGGGTGTCCAGCAACTGCGACCAAAGCATGAAGCGGCGTGCAGCCCTGGTTATCTCGAGCGTTAACGTCGAGATGCGACTCTTTCAGCACTAGACGCAAGCGCTCGTGAGTCGCCGATAGCCAAAAGTTGCAATGAAGAACCGTCTCTCCTTGTTGATTCTGTTTGTTCAAGTCTAATCCAGCAGCGATGCATTCTTCGAGCATTATGAACGCGGGGGAATACGATCGGTGGAACAAGGTGTTCCCATCTTCGTCTGTTGCGTTGATGTCGACACCCAGGTTCGACGAAAGAGAGTCCAAAGCCTCGTTGATCCTAGATCTCTCTCGCGTATAAAAAACAGATTCAAGGATCTTGATACGCGGCGTCGTCTTAGCCCCAAGTTGCTTTACCAGAAAGCTAGCCAGGGTTAAATGCTGACATCGAACAGCCACCAGTAACGGTGTGAATCCATCCTCATTTTTGGTCTCGATGTCATAGTGCCACTTTTCCACTAATTCTCGACAAATGTCCTGATGGCCTCCTCTAGCAGCCGTATGAAGAAGAGTCGCACGACGACGCTGGGAAATTGAGGACTTGGAATCTGCCTCAATCATCTCTCGACTCGTTCTTGACGCTGTCAGGAGAAGAAAGACAGAGTACGGTCCGAGGAACGCAGCACCATCGAGGGCCGTCTTTCCACGAACATTCTTGATGGAAACGTCTGCTCCGTATTTCAGTAGCAGATGAACCATTTTGTCCTGTCCTTGCTTAACCATGAGATGGAGTGGTGTTTCTTGGTCGTTGCCCCAGACTCGATTGACCTCCCTTGTTCGAAGCAACCCCAGTAGTGTGTTCCTCTTCAAGAGAGCATACTCCAGTAGGTGATAGAGTCCAGTAATGCAAGCCATGTGAAGTAGAGGAACATCTCTGGGAGGATCCTGGCCGGGATACTCAAAGTGATACCACGCCCACCACCTGTCTCTGGCCTCTGAGGCTCTGCGAAAGAAGTCCTTGTGCTCGTCAAGAACAGTCATAAAGTCGGTACCCATCTCTCGCATGTGATAGTTCCAGTTGAAGACCGCGTATGGCAAGAGAGGCAAGTCCTTGGCGGCATCAAATAGTGGACTGAATGGGCGGTCCATCGTGAGGAGAGATACCAAGCGATTCGTGATATCGGCATGTGTCTTCTTCGAATCAACAGGGCCGTTCATAGCTGCGAGGCCAGATGAGTGATGTCTAAGAAAGTCTTTGGCGCTCTGATGCACAAAGCTAACGTATAGACAAGCTCCCGATTCTTCCGACTTGAGTTCCGTCATCTTAGTGCTCACCGGGATAAGGGGCGGGAGTCGGTTGACTCGGTAGTCCACGCCGTTAGGCGGTCTTCCAGTCGATACCTGAAGTAGATGCCCACAAGACTGGATATAGCCCAAGCAGACTTGCTCCTTGGTCAAATACGGAGTAGGCTTTATCTGCACCGCATCACACAGTTCGACAACTGTCAACGGACGTGATGCAAACAGAAGCCAAGTCAACATATTGCCCACTTCTGTCTTGCTCTCGGGATTGATCTTTGATATAATTCGTTCGTACACCTCTGGAAGATCGCGGGGGAGCTGCGTAAGGGCATGTTCAATCTCTTTCACAGTCTTGTGTTCTAGATCGCGTGCCATGAAGCTGACCCAGAGAAAGGTTCCTCCTGCGCGTTTCCGAAAGGCATATTCAATGTACTGGCAAAGAGGCAAGCCTTCGATTCCCTTTACTCTGGCCAGGTGGGATATTTGGTCTGAGATGTATAGTTGGATATCGTGTTCGAGTAGACCAAGGGTGATATGGGGGAATGTAGAGAGTGTGATGGGCAAGCATTCGGGCTGCTCTCGACTCGTCACGACAAGCTTCAACCTGTGAGTCCGAGAGGATTTCTCGCCTGACTCGAATAAGTTTTCGATCTTGAATAACAGTGATGATAACGACGATTCATCGCATTCGTCCAGGGCATCGAGTACACAACAGACTTCATGGTCCTTCAGGGCTTCCAGCATGTCCTCAAATATCCGCCAAAGAGTCTCAAACGAATTGTCCCGGAACAAGTTGGTGCCTTGAATTTTCCATGTAGGCGTAATGCGAGATATGAGCTGGTTGTGCTTCTGAATGAGTTGGATGATAAGCCCACGAAGGATATTAACAGCCTTGTTTCGCGTCGCGACTTTATTATCACAAAAGAACCATATAATGGTATCATCAGGCTTCGATGATTGGAGAAGTTGTGTGAGAAAGATGGAAATGAACGTCTTTCCCTTTCCTGGAGGACCAGATATCCAGAGTAGACCAGATCGAGTTGTGCTCCAGGTCTGATACTCTTCCGTGATGGGGATCCATTCGCATGTACCTGGAGTTCGACGCCCCTTGGCTGTGATGATGCCATCTCTATCACTCAGCGGATCTGTGATGAACAGGTCCTGAAGACACTGGTCCTCGTCTGTACCGGGACGAAATGAGCGGCCAAGGTCTTGTATGAGGGACTCGACTCGTGCGAATTTTTCATGGCCTTGATTTCTTTGTCAATGTTAGCATCAGGGTTATTCTTAAAAAGACTGTGATCCGGGCTCACATATTAATGACGGCTATCTGGTCCCCAAGGAGTGCCTTCAATCGCTCAATCTCCTTGAAAAGATCGTTGATCTCATCTTCCTTTAAAAATCCCCCAATGACCCTCCAAGATTTATGCCCAAAACCATCATCTTTCTCAAAATCGATCCCCTCAAATATCCCCAACAGCTTCCCAGCAACTGCCTTGGCCAGTTCAATAGTCGGCTTCAGGCCCTCCACTTGGAGAGCAGGCGAAGCTTCCACCGCAGCGACAAGTATCTCAAGGCTCTCAATTTGCTGTCGCCAAGCGCCGATTTCCGCAGGTGCATCTTGAAACTTGTCGTGGACCTGTTTTGAGAGCTGAATTATCTTGACGCTTTGCTCCACGAATTGACCGCAAGCCGCTACGATGCCGATAGTTTCGGCTGCCATCTCGACAGGGGACTTGATTTGGCGGGTCTCGCTTGAGAGTCTTTCAAAAGTGGGAATCTCCACGGGAAATGATGATGTGAGATACCATGAATTATGAGACAGAAACTTCCGGGATCACCTGATTGAGATTGAAAAGATCCAATGAGGGGTCAATGATGGCTTGAAAACAGGTCAGCCGCAGCTGAGGTCTGCAGCAGCCAGCAGGCAGAGCACAGGCTGGGGCAGTTTGCCAGTCTCCATGGCTGCGTGAGAAAAGACACACATAAGGCAGGGGGGCATTAATTCCGCTATTGATGCCCATATCCCTACCAGCGCAGGGAATCAACATATTCGGCAATCAGCCCGATGTACGGTACGTATGTATGCTTGTGGTGGCTGCAGGTTCATCCTTGCCCTGATCCTCCAGCCCCCAACAATCGCCAAGGACTAACCAGGGTGGAGAGTGTCTCAATTTTTCATCAACAAAATTTCCACTCAAGGATCCATTTCATCCATCGATAAAGCTTGGTCTGCAGTGTCGAGTGTCAAAAAAGACTGCTCTTAGAAAAGCGACCAATGCTGGCGTCGATCCTCTCCCCCCACGTTACAATCCTCGGGAGCTAACCGTGAGATCTAAGGTTGACGAGGATAAGCTTGTTGTGGGCTTGCGTCATCCCACTCGCACAACAGGCCTCCCAAGGTTAAGTTGACGTTGGATCTCCGCCCAGAGACGGGGGTTGCCAAGACTCTGTACCCGTCCTGCGGCACGGATAACACGGGTCACACAGACTGCAGCGTCTGGTCTGCCTCACTGCTTAGTCCTTGTCCAGCCTCTCTTGTCTCAAGCAAGACGCCTCTAATTATAGCGGGTGAAGCCACGGGTTGGGTTCACCAGAGGGAAAAGCCCCCCATGTGAGGTTGCACCGCCAAGTGGACAGGGGATTCAGGCAATATCTCAGCCCTGTCTCCCCTCGGTTCTCTCAGCCCTGTTTCCCCTCTTCCTCCATGTCGATGTTCCACGTCGGGACGAAACCCTCAAGGGCACCATGTCTCACCGGAGAGACTACAATAGATTGTCTGGTGGCTCGGAGCTGAGCATCCTCCCGAGAAAGGATGACGGAGCTCCTTCATTTGAGCAGATCAACTTGATACACGATGCATCAGGACCCTCGGATCGATCGAACCTGAACCCGAACCCTTTTCCGAGCTTTCAATATCCCCCGCCGCCCGAGCATGAACATAACCCCCGATTACGACGGATACGAACTCCCACGTCGCCTCTCACGTTATGGCATTTGTTCCTCGATATCCTCTTTGCCGTCCCGGCGCTGGCATTTTTAATTTTCGCATTCCTGGTTTTCGCCTACGAAGGGTGCCCCGTTGATCAAGAACCCGCCGTCGCGCTACGCTCCATAGCCAACTACAGCCCTACAATCTTCCCCATCGTCTTTGCCGCTGCAGCAGTCAACTTCCTCAAAGCTCTGGCAGCATGGAAGCTCGAGCGAGGCATCTCGGTGCTCAGCCTCGAGTTTCTGCTCAGCAGTAGGACCGTGTTCAGCACCATCGCGTCACCCATGGCCCTCAGCGCTGTTAGTGCCTTGACACCGCTTCTTTTCGCGCTATGGGCCCTTTCTCCTCTCGGTGGTCAGGCTGCGCTTCGCGTCACTGGGTCGGCACCATCATTCGAGCTAAATCCATGGAAAGGACGATACGTCGAGTTCAGAGGAGAACTCCCGTTCCAAGAAGGCCCCGGTAGTGTGCCTCATTCACTCCCGGCCGTCATCGCAACCTTTGGCGCAGCTTTGGCAAGCTCCAACGATGTCAAAACTGCCGGCCAGGATTCATTTGGACATGTCAAAATTCCCATGGTTGAGAGTGTAACCAATTTTCCCGACGACGATGGCTGGATGGATGTCACCGATGGGGGTGCTCTGTATTCGTCTCTATCCGGGCTCCCAATCGCATCCAACGAACCCTTTGGACGTCATTCCAACTTTTCGTTCAACCTGACCACGTCGTACATGTATACCGACTGTAAGCTAAGCCATTTTCCAAGCATGAACATTTCCCTCTGGAAGCAGGCGCTGGACGTTTTGCCCAAAAATGGGCCGTCAACAGAGGCTGACAACAAGTACCACAATGGCTTGACAATGGTGATTGAGGTGCTCAAGAAGTACAATGACACCACCGGAACGCCCATGCAGCTCAATTTTACTTCATACACGTTCAACGCGACAACAAGCGCGATCTGCAACCTCACAACTTCATACGTGGAAGTTAGCGTCAAGTGTCACAAATCTGACTGCGGCGCGTTTCGCGTCCGAGAAATGAAGAACGACTACGACGCAGCGAGCACCGTTCTCAACGGTCTAGCACCCAGTGGCGACATGGAGTTTTATGACGAACAGTACTGGTCGTACCTGGGATACTTTATCAACTCGTCCAACATCCTCTGGGACTGGGAGCCAGACAAGGAACCTTACTCGTCGCCAATCGAACTGTACCTTACGCATCCCGACATACCATACGCGGTACTGCCCAATGACCGCAACTGGCGCGGCGAGGATATCTGGCCTGTCGGAAACAAGCTGTTTTCTGCACGCTTCTCGCAGTTGCTGAATAGCTTTTGGCTCGCGCAGATCGCGCCGTTTGCGCCCATGGGGAGGGTCAACCTGACAATCGCCGACAAGTTGCAGAAGGAGCTGAAGACGCTCAAGTGGGAAGACGTCGACGGCACGAGCACCCCAGACGAGCTCGTACTAAAAGCTCAAAAACCATGGCTCGGAACATTAATCATCGCGTCTTTCGTGATGCTCTCTGTCGCAATCGCGGCAGCGCTATTAAACATCCGACGCAAAGGCCCCGATATTCTCGATTACGCGACGAGCATGATAAGGGATAACCCATATGTAAATGTCGAAGGCATGGGCGAAAAGGGAAACTCGATGGAGGACGGCGCCGACAGAACGAGACGACTCATGAGTATGAAGGTGTGTCTTGGCGATGTGTGTCCGCAAGAGAGGGAGGGGTATATTGCAGTGTCGACTCCAGGACGAGCGAGGCGTTTGGGAAATCTGGGACAAGGGAGGGTATTTAGATAGGTTATGCTTAATGTCAAGTCACGTATTGATGATTGTTCAAGATGAGTTGAGAGAGCAGCTTTGCGAGTCAGCCACATTCAGAGTGACGCGCCCAGACTGAGTCGCGTTCATTGGTCGCGATCACACGGAGGGTGGCCTCACACACACACCTTTGCGACAGGTCCTCCTACGCGTCCGAGACTACCCGTATGGTCTCACATGAGCTTATGTAATTTTTCCGTCAAGTTTCATTGTCTGGTATTGTGACTGTGAGGGCTTTTTACAATTTACCTCTTGCAATGCTCTGGATCCAGATCACAGATGTTGGAGCTGGAAGCAATCTTCTGGTTCAAATTGCCATTCCACCCAACTTGCGTCGTTGAAGGCCTAACCACAAAGAAAACCTCTCAACCACTTGGAAATATATTCAAGATATTAACCAAGTCATTTTCATCACTTAAGAACGAGGTATGCCCCCTTAAAGCTGCTATTTTGTGAAGCATCACCCAAGCTCTAGGGTTGCTGACCCCTCCATTCTGAGGGCTCTGAGGCGGGGGCGGGGGCGTGGCAGAAAAACTGTTGACGACCCCACACCGCCTTCCCAATCAAGGGGGTTCCACTGTGAGGGAGGGTACTTAAGCTAAAAAACAAGCAACGCTTTCGCCTTCGGGCAAATGGTCTATTTATAACGATACAGAGAAGATGCAAGTTTTCCCCCCCAAGGTCGCATGTTCGATTCCATACTAACCTACTTCGCAGTAGCATGGCCCCTGCACTAAGGATGACACGCTCTTCAAAGAGAAGCTACCAATTTTTTTTGCTCTTTTCTATGATTTTTGTTTTATTATTTTTATTCTCATCATTTCTCTTTGTGTTTTTGTGGCAAGTTGGCGTTTGGATGCCGTGTTTCTCTGCACCAGTTTAGCCCGTGACCCTGTTGGGCAGGTGGGTCCGACTTCATCAGGACGTGTCCACGTTCCACTTGAGTGCATGCTTGCTATCACCATATTCAAGGAGCTTGGCGTGTGCTGGAGCGCTACGTGTAATTCTAAAGGAGCTTCAATCTATATGGATCCACCTAGGTAGTTGGAACTCCTTCCCTATATTCACAGCCCGATTCCTTATCCAAACAAACCGCTGTTCATGTACTTCAACCCAGTATCGCACGCGACCGTGACAACTGTCTTGCCCGGCCCGAGCTGTTTGGCCAGTTCAAGTGCTGCCATGACATTCAAGCCACTCGATGTCCCGACCAGAATTCCCTCTTCTTTCGCGAGGCGTCGACACATCTCGCGCGCCTCAGCCTCTGGAATACCCTTGGCCTCATCATAGAGATTTTTGTCCAATAATGGAGGCATGAACCCGATGCCGATTCCCTCGACACTGTGGCTTCCACCGTGGCCCTTGGTAATCATGGGCGCTGACTCCGGCTCAAGAACAACGATGCGTGTCTGTGGATATTTCTTCTTCAAGATCTTTGACACGCCCATGACCATGCCGCCGCCTCCGACAGCACCACAAAAGGCATCGATACCATCAGGGAATTGCTGAACGAGTTCATGGCCGAGGGTCTGGTAGCCGACAAGGACATCAGCATTGCTGAACTGATCCACCCAAAAGACTCCATCCTCTTTTGAGAACTCCTTGGCTTTTTCTCTCATCGAAGGAATCAAGTCAGGCGTGATCTTGCCATTCGCACTCGCAATCAGGTCAAGATCAGATCCAAATGCGGCCATGGTCCGTAGCTTTTCCTTTGCAAACGCGTCTGAAGAAATGACGCGAAACTTGTATCTCTTGACGGCGCAGACAAGGGCAAGGGATGAGCCAGTGCTGCCACCCGTGGCTTCGACAACAGTCATCCCGGGCTTCAAGGTGCCTTGTCGTTCTGCCTCTTCAATGACTGCCCTCGCCATTCGATCCTTGTACGAGCCCGTGGGGTTGAGAAATTCTAGCTTAAGAAACACGCGGGCGGATCCTTCTGGAGTGATACGTTTTAGCTCGACGCATGGTGTATTGCCTATGGCGTCGAGGACATTTGATACGCAAGGCGGAGTGATGGTGGTTGCCATAATGCTGATAATCGGATTGTAAATGAGAGGGTAGGTGGATGGTGATTTGGTGATTGTAGCTAGGCTGGTGAAGCTTTTATAACGCACTTTTGCATCCCATTATGACTAATTTCTTGTTTCGAGAGGTCATCGCGTGGTGCTAAACTGACCGTGCTGAGGTACAGCTTGCTATGATCATAGCATCCTGTTGGACAGAGGGTGAGGCTTTTCGGGGGAACGGGCCTCCCGAGAGTCCGGGTGGGTCTCTTCCCGTGAACCATCTCCGCGGACCGGATGGGGGCCCGACATTTCTCGAGGTGTTACTCTTTACCATCATATCTGGCTTCTAGAAAAAAAAACCTTTTAACTCTTGAAGTTTCAGGTTTTAGTCAATAGAGGGGCGTTCTCATTATAAAGTGCTCATGAAAACATCTTGTACTCACCCCAGAAAATGAACGTGTGTCGTCTCACAACCCCGGTTGAGCTTCCGAAGGTCTTGCCTAGGTATTTGAACTTGTATGTACTATAGCACGCAATTATTGCAAATGCAGCAAGTTGTCAACTTGGTCTCAGTGCTAGATGTATGTATACAGAAAGAAGGAATGAGTTGTCTATTGGATTCACTGTGGCTAAAAACAAGCATCAATCCTACCCAAACTGTACGAACTCCCCTGAACAACATCACATGGCACTTCTGCTCCTTCATATCCCATCTCGGCGCGCTAGGAATAGCTGAAAAGAGAACCAGAACATTCGCAGTACCGAAACAACCCCTAAAAGCTGAAAAAACTGCCTGTGAGGTAAGTTAGCGAATGATACCAACAGGATAATCTTGGACTTACTCATTGTAGAGAAAATCATCCATACGATAGTTTGGTCGAGGATCTTTGGCGGGCAAAATCTGCAAAAGTTAGCTTGTACCAAACACGCACGCAGGAAAGAGAAAAACGTACAAGGGTCCAGGAAGCTGAAGAAGCATTCCCCAGTACGCCCAGGGTGCAGCATAGACAACCCCAAAGAGGACGGAGGCCAGGACGAAATCCCAGAGATGGCTGGGCAGTTGCCACGGGTTCTTTGAGCGACGCCAGATAGGTACCGCCAGGAGAATGGCAAGGACCAAAATGCCAGGAACCACCTGCATATACACCGTGACCGGGCTCATGTAAGCCTTGATAGGTTCGTTTGGATACCTGCTCCATGTGACTCCCACAAACACGGCCGACATGATGTGCAACATGACTTCGGCGACTGCCATGCTGAAGTATGCCCCCGTGATGTGGTATTCTCCTTCGCTGGTCAACTATCGTAAGATGGCGTAGAACCACATCTTGATGCGTGGGCGTGAAGAATACACGAGGAAGACATGGCCTAGTGCTAGGTTTTCGTAATACTCCGTTTTGATGACGATGGATGCGTTGGCGAGATTGCTCAAGGCTTCAAAGGTGAAGCCGATCAACCAAGTAAACCAGAGCCTCTTGGTTTCCCGGATCCCTCTACTAGTGTCCCTTTCACGATCGAAAGTGCGACACATAAGAATAATGAAGATGAACATCCCAGAAAATGAGGCAGAGAAGAAGTCCGCTGCAGCAAACCAGCCGAGTGTCCCTCCTACAGTAGGGCACACAGCAGAGGTCAAGTTGGTGGGTGAAATGTTTCATTCAATTGGAATCGGCGGGAGCGTAGTGTTGGAGCTTGAAGAGTTGTAGCTGCCAGTGTTCCGACTGAGCCATTCCTCGTACCCTCCAGGGTTTGTACCCACGGGAGCGGCTTCACCTTGCCCAGATTCTTCCGAACGCTTGCGGTTCTTGGATTCGGATTTGGGGGCCTTGACCTTTGGCGGGCTGGTTTTGACTGTGACTCCCATGGTAAAGGTAGAAAAGGTGAAAAGTTGAACGTGTATTGCTGTTGAAGGAAAGTGGTGATGCTGCGATGGGGTGAAGTGTTGGAAGAGAGTCTTGAATCGACCTTATTATGGGCGATGGCTGATACTGCAGCCATGGCCTACACAAAGGGCTGCAAATTTAGGCCATACCATAGAATATTCGTTCGAGACTTCGCTTCTCCTGGAAATAGCGACTGATTATTTCACCATGCACAAAGAGCTCATGCTCAGACGCTCGAGTCGTTGAGTTGTTCAGCCAGCCAGATCGCACTAATTAGCAAGTGTTGACTGATGATAGCTTACGAACAAAGAACTTCCGGAGTAAAACGGTTCGGCGAGGAAAACTTGAACCTTTGTCTTTCAGCTGATCTATTGTGTTCGCACGTGGTGTTTGAGGGCCTCAATCCATTCTGTGTAGTATGAAAAAAAAAAAAACTCTTTATTAGATGATCCTGCTTGGTGATACAAGCTGGTAACAATACAACAGGCATGTGAAGCTAGAAGAGCCGTCAGGGGTGCTTGGTCAAAGAAGGTCGATCATACTATAGACACTACAAACAGGAATGAACAAGGATGAAAACAAGTTGTGTGGTGAATTACGCATCTGCTAGCCGAGTGTTTGTGTTTGTCTAATAGACATGAATCTCAGTCCCTGTATTGAAATGAAAGGTAGCCAGTCTTCGATTGCATCGACAGCAGTAGTGCTCGACATTCTTGAACGCCTTGGACATGTACACGACAGGACCTCCGACAATAGTGCACATAAACATTAAAGCAGCCATTGCACTTGACAAAATTCAGTAAATATTCAAGGAGAAGAAATCGGATATACTTACTGTGTACCGCTGCAGACCTTGCGTTCAACTCGGGTGATGGAGATTTCTCGACAAGCTGGACAAAGGACGGCTCGAGGCCATTGCTTCAGCTTTCTCAAAGGGACGATGTTGGAGGGTGAAATGCCCTCGAATGCTGTCAATCCATTGTCTTGCGATTGGTTTGGGGCAAAGAGATCAATCTTGTTATCCTGGTAGGACGGGTCTTCGTGAAACATGGTGTGGAATCTCGACTGCGTGGTGGTGGTGGTGGTGCTCGCCATGGTGAACTCGTGCTGGGTTGATGAACTTCCATATTGGAGAATCGACTGGGGCTTGATTCTTAAATACCGAAAACTGAAGAGGGAAATTCAGTGCCGTATTTCGCGATCGTCCGGGGAATATGGGTGCCTGGAGCTGCGACGCTGGGCGTTGCTCGTATTTCGCATTTAAAGCGATCAACCAATGAGACACCATGACGCTTCAGCCACTGATGCGGGAGTCGCCCAGATTGCAACGGCAATAGACTCTCGGCAGAAACGGCTGTGGGGAAGACATTCGACGAGTTATCTGATCGCTGTTGGCCGAGAGAGGTTGAAGACTTGCTCGTAAAGCAGCTGCTCAACGTTGACTCGGCCCAGAGCTTGATCCCGCTCCCTCGACATCAACGGACCCTGTTACAACAGGATCTGTTATATGTTTTCCCGAAGTCGTAGGCATACGGGATGGACCTCGAGGAACGAGTGGGCGTATAAACTCGGCAAACGCCCCCGAGAGATCATCGTGCCAAGGACCAACTGTCTGACCCGTGAGGTCATTGGCATATGCTGTCGAGTGAGAATACCACATGACCATCTTGTACTTGTCCCGACCAGTTCTCTGCTTGATCGTTCCACTGCAATTTCGGTTAGTAATGTCTGATGTTCAGGGATATGGGTACTCACCTAAAGATGGTGTCCTCCGAGAGATAACCCCAAAACTCGGGGGTGGACGGCAGAACCCTTCGCGAGGATGCAGTCCTGGCTTCCCAATTCCTTTGTGACCGGTCCGTGTCACTTGTCGCTGCACAAGTAGACTTCAACTTCCAGTCCCAGCCGCGCCCTGGGTACGAGTCAAGCTCCATGTGGAAGTTGTAATCCAACACGACAACATCACGCCACTGGATCCCACCAACATGAAGCTGAAATGGTAGATCGTGGAGGTAGATGCGCATCGTCACGGACCAATCAGAGCATCGGATGTGCTCAGGGTACGCATATGCGTAGAGTTCAACCTCCCATCCCCAGTTGTGCGTCCAGTTCTGCTCAGCGTTGAGAGTGTATTCAATGTCGCCTGGTCTCAACAGAATGCCACCCAATGCAAGTGTAGAAGGCACTGCAATTTCCACACACAGACGACGCAGCCACTGAACGACATTTCCTGGAGTGGAACTTGCTGGCGAGCTTGAAGTCTCTTGGAAAACTTGCCAAGAGATGACATCGTTCTGCCTTTGGTTGTTGCCCAGCCACCATGGGGTTTTAGCAGTGGTGGTGCCAGGCATGGCGCGCGCCCAGTCTCTTATCGGGAGGTACGAGGATTGAAGATGAGGATTGTTCATGAGGAATTCCTCGTTTGATGGCTCAGGGCAGTGTCGGTTGTGTGCGATGATGCGAGGGCGTTCCTGACCGACTGTGGCTTCCTCGTAGGAAGGCAGGTTAGAGTTAGATGACTCCATGACTGCGGATAAACTAAACCTAAGGAAAGAGGAGGTAAGAGGAGATGAGTAGAGATAAGAAGAAGTAGAGAAGAAGGATGATGTGAGATGAATTTAGTCTGTGAGAGGAAGTAAAAGACGTATAAGTCAAGAAGTTGAGTAGAAGAGAGAAAAGGGTATCTGAGTAGCAAAGAGGCCAATAAAAGTGACAGGAGTCGGAAACGGTTACAAGCCAAAGGACGTTGGCAGAGAAAAGAGACGTGGGGGGTCGTCTTTTAAAGGCCAAGTTGTCATGTCGAACAAAGTTGATGCACGTCGAATGCTAAACTAGAGAGATGACCGAGTTGTCTGCAGCCACATGACTGATAAGATTATCTACTCTTGAATCTCGGCGGGACTGGCAAGTTAAGAGTTTGGCGTGGCTTGAACGGTGAATCTCGTGGACAGGCAAATTTGCAGCAATTCCCACCTGTAGTATTTTGCCCCAGTTCCAGAGGTAGTTTATAGGGCCACTATGTTAGCATTGGGATATGATGCTATGATGTGTTGGAAATGTGTTCTTTATTATAGTTGAAGTCGGGATAACCGATGAACAAGATGGACCCAGGATAAAGAGCATTCAGGGGTGGTAAGATGTTTGAATCCAATGTAGTAATGCGTTGATGACTGTGTTTATTGCGCTGATGCCCTCTGCTAGAGACGCCACGTAGAAACCACATGAAATCTCTGATGAACTGACTTGAACACCCGCTGCTACTAAATAGAAATCAAGTCTACGTTTGGTCATCACCACTATCTTTACGGGTGTCTTGGACCTTAATATTTCCACGTGATGACGCGATTCTTATTGTTGAATATCTATTGTGTTGTTAGGTCGAGGTGATATTGACTTGATGGGACCAACTTATAGAACCTTTCCATGGGGAAACGATCACGATGTGACATACACCACGTTCAAATGTCAGTGACTGATACTCAAAAAAAGTTCATAATTGCTTTAATCAACTCCTCCTACCTAGTAAAGGCGTATTATCGTTAGGCCATGTCCAACAAAATGGATCAAACCCACCTGCGTTCTACCAACTGAGGTTAATCATCACATGAAGCCTCTCACAGGCCCATACGGATCGAAACTGCCTGGACGGTGATACAATCTACGTCGAAACTCATCCGTAATGTCTTCATAATCAGGTTCTTCGGGTTCTCTCGCCCAGAAGTCGGCCGCGCGGTCTTGGGCCCTCTCTGCTGGCCATTGCGGCTCGTCGTTGAATCCCATGGCTGCATTGTACCGCTCGAGTTCGCGTCTTTGAGCAGCAATGTCGACGCCAATAGCCCAGTCAAGACCATCCATGTTGAATGGTGATTGGTCTTGAACTCTTTCCTGGCGCTGATACCTTTCTTCTTGACGATACCTTTCTTCTTGACGATACCTTTCTTCTTGACGATACCTTTCTTCTTCATGATGCCCTTCTTCGCGGTGCCTTTCTTCGCGATGTCTCTCATGGCGAGGTCTCTCATGATGAGGCTTATCATGACGATGTTTCTCATGACGATGTTTTTCATGACGGGGTCTCTCCTGACGGGGTCTCTCCTGACGGGGTCTCTCCTGACGGGGTCTCTCCTGACGGGGTCTCTCTTCACGAGGTCTTTCCTGGCGTGGAGAGTCCGCATTCGGCGTGGAGCGTCCTTGTCCGCGGTAGAGTTTCTGCAGCATATCTCCAGCTGAAGCCCTGTTAGAAACGTCAACTTTAACCATGGACTGAAGATTCCTAAGCCGTGTAGGAATAGGCCACACTAGACTTGAAATGCCCTGAAAGAGCCGCTCAGCCCCTCGATTGTAGTCCAACTCCTTACATTTTGCACGAAAACCTTGGTCATCCAGCACCCACAAGATAGTAAGGTAGAGCGACCATACATCCAGCTTTGGAGTTTGTGTCTTACCGTAGATAACCTCGGGAGCCATAAAGACAGGAGTACCATAGAACCCTCGACTGGTGCGGGCCTCGGCTGCCAGGCCAAAGTCCGCTAGCTGGAAGTGAAGCCTTCCTTGAACTGTCGAGTAAAGGATGTTGTCTGGCTTCAGATCTCGGTGCACGATGTTTTGCATGGCCAAGTAATCAAGGGCCTGGAGCATCTGGTACAAAGCAGTCTTGTAAATATCCCGGAGCGAGGAAGGATTGCTTTGTTCGGCTAATCCAGCCAAGGTACCGTCCTTCAGGCCCATAAAGATCCTAATCTCGGACTTACTCCAGCCCTCGGAAGTGATAAACTCGACAATGTGGCTATGCCTGGATTGATTAAGAATATCGACCTCGTTCCTCAACTTGCTAAGGAGGTCCGCTTCTCCCGGCATGCCACGAACGTTGACAACCTTCATGGCCATCATGGCGCCCGTATCATCGTCTTGGGTCCGGTATACCTTTCCAAAAGCCCCGGCTCCGATCTTCTGACCGATGATTTGGTAGTTGATCCTGCGTTGCTTTGTTCGAGGCCGGATGATTCCCCGGGCTCTGTCCGCTTGAGGCATGGTCAACCACGTGCAGGATGGTGATTTAGCATAAATTGGGTACCTTCTGAGGATGAAGTCTCAAGAGTGAAAAATGAGTGCGACTTGGTAGGAATATGTTGCGCTATGATCAAAGTCGTTGGCAGGTGTGGCCTTTTAAGCCAAGCCAAGTGGAAGTCATCTCTGCCAACCCGAGGCGATCACCGAGATCTTCTCAAAGCATTCAGGCAGTTTGAAATAGTAAAGGAGCGTGCAGATTAGTTCAATCACAGAATATTTGTGAACACATTAACCGATACCTACACATTTCGGAAAATAGTTCTCGTGAACGTTAGTACAGGCAGTATTTATCTCGCACAATATTGGGTTCACATTCACATACCAGTGTATTGGGGGAATTGAACTCGTGGGAATGATTTCATATTCTGCCAGAACAGTTGTGAATGAGGAGGAGTGAACAAATAACGAAAGAATCTGTCATGAAAAGTGATCTTTGGCTTTCAGCGTGAGGTGCACATTTTAGCAATCAACTTGTGCATCCTCTAAGGAACTGCATGTCTGTTTGAGATGAACAGAACGCAAATAATAAAACATTCACAATGTTGTTAAAGGACATTGCCTTCTACAGCGCGAGATTGACTATCCATCAGAACGCCACCTTTGGGGACAATGAACAAAGATGAAGCAAAATCAGAACAGAGTAAGTGAGACACGATTCCCAGTATTCTTCTCCTAAAGGATCATCTGCCAGAAATTTTCCTATAAGAATCCCTGGCACGCCATGATAGAGTTGGGCTACTCAATAGTCAACAGTGATATAATCACCACCAACCACAGAACCCAGATTCACAGTTCTTACTAAAACTAACCATGTCTGGTTCTACAAGCGAAGAATCCCACGACTCGGTGCATCGGGGGCAACGGCGGGGACAGCGGGAGAAAAAGCGGGAGAAAATGCGCCAGGAAATCATCAAGAAGCTGGAGGTAGATCGCCTTCGCTCTCGTCCAGAGGAGCAATTCCATGACGAGGTAAAGTAAGAAGAAGCCTGGCTCGACGACATCATCGGCAAGAGGGATGGAAACCTTTCTCTAGCCCGCAAGAGAGTCGTGAAGCGCTGGGTTGACCAAGGTATCTGGAGGAAGGACTTTCAATTCAGCGGACCCTCTCAGTGGAAGCACGAGGACACTGGTTCAGTAGAGCCCAAGTGCGAAATTGAGGGCGACGGCAATGCGTTTTCTCTCTCACGAGACAAGACACAGTCCGCAGAGACGGAACAGCTCAAGGGAGACGAGGCGAAGGACCAACAGGAGCGTGAAAGAGAAGCCTCACGCCCATTCCATCGCTTCATCTCCTCAATTTTGTTGGAGCGTAGCAAGTTTCTCGAAACAATGGCGACCCCTCCCAATTTCAAACTCACACCAAAGGACCCCTCAGAAGACTCAGAAGAAGGACTCAAGGAATATTACCGAATCTTGGGACCGGCGATCAAAAAGATGCAATCCCAGTATAATCCGCACCTCACCTCCAATGTGACCTATATTCTCAAGTACAAGTGGAATAGGAGGGGGATCTGGGATCACTCGTGGGGACAGGGCATGCCAGATATGTCATGGAAGCATGAGAGACCTGTTGAGGAGTGTACCCACGAGGCGGATATGCTGATAGAAACTGAACCGGAATCTCCAAAGGGGGCTGATTCTACGCCGAGCACGTTTGGGTCGGTTTCGTATGACGATACTGATCCTGGTTTGCATGTTTAATTGTGAGGCTTTGGACGGTTTCGACTGGCCAGTCTTGTGCATAACTGGTAGACTGTGTTTTGACATGGATGGGCTGTACACCTCGAGATTTTCCCGCAACAGTGTTTCTTGAGATATGCTCCGTAGAGTAACTGATCATGTCCTGATGTGTCTTTCCTTTGACCACAGTCATTTGGTAAAAGAGGCGAGTTCTTTATTCCATAGAACAATCTAGCTATAGATGAGGAACGAAATAAAATACATAAAACCCATAATGTGCATAATTACCAAGAAAAATGGGCCTGGCGTTGATCTCCATTTGGTGCCTTCCCTGTGTGACTCATCTCCGACGTCGGCCTTTACCTAAACATCGTGATACCTTCACCCACGCACATCAAACCAACCCACAGTGCAAAAACCTCAAAAAACACCATCTCTTCACTATCAAGACCAAAATAAAAAACACAAATTGCAAATAATGCAAAAAAATATCAACTCTAGCAGTTGACGGCTTCGATCCGTCGACCTCCGGGTTATGAGCCCGGCTTGTTTGAATTAGCTTAATGTTGTTTGGTGTTGTGGATGTTTTGTAATGAACTTACCGCGCTGCCACTGCGCCAAACTGCTTATTTGGTTGGAAACAGTGGTTCGTAAACCAGATTATATGGGCTTGGTGGTCCACTTTGAGGTTTTACTCATTGTGTGCGTGTGTGTGCCTGACAGACAGGAACTTTTTTGCGTAAAAAAGTCAAAATGACGTGTGGCGCTAATGCAGACGCCCTGTGCGACATGGTCAAGGGGTCCGAACGTTTGGAGGTAGGCTCGGAGACTTTGTTTAGTTTGCCACGGATGCATCGCCAAGAATCTGCATTTATGTTATGGCTGTCTCTGTCTCATGATGAAAGACCCAGACTGGTCGAGACATGGCTACGGCACTATCCGCAACAATTTAACGAAAATCAACATTCTTCACCGGAGATAAAATTCCCTTTGCTTCAGTAAACGGTCCCCGCTGACATCCAGACTACGCCAGTCTGTGTGGCACACCACCACGGCTCGATCCGGATCCAGCCAGGAACGCCCATCTCCAACTCTGCTGTCCAATCTGATCATTCCCCGGTGGCCATATCTCTGATCTGGACGACGCCATGGCTTGAACCCCAAAGTCTATACTGTTCCTGCATTGTCGAAAGGGGAAAAGACGAGCAGATCACTGCTTAATACATTCCAGCTGAGCACCCATCTAGACCCAGTCATTCCTCGCTTGCATCAATGTCTGCTTACTTTTGAGTTGCACAGATTTGAGCTCTGTGCTTTGACTTTTTGCACATGTCCGATCTGTCGATATAGATACCGTGTCGCTTGCCCCTGGGTTTTGGACCCTCCTTCATCCATAACCGTCGCAATGCATTATACACACGACCCAAAGATTATCGCCCAGAATAGGGGGCCGGTTATGATCGCGGTGGTTGTTGTGTTGCTATGTCTCAGCACAACAATGGTCGGGCTGCGGATCTTGTGTCGCTCTCTCATCAAGGGGTTTGGATTTGATGACCTCGCTGCCGTGCTGACACTGGTAAGTTCTCTCATACACTCACTACGACTGGTTATGCATGCTAACACATTTAGATTTGTATTATTGGATCTGGAGGTGCAATGATTGCAAGTACGTTGCTTTGATCTTCCACTCGCTGCGATTGCTGACTTGGATAGTGACCAACTACGGACTTGGGAGACATGACTGGACCTTAACACCCGCGACATTGATCCTATACGCAAGAGTAAGGCCTCTACACCGAGTTCGTAAGACGGATCAGACTAACCTCATCAGTGCTTCTGGGTCTCTGTTTTGTTCTACATGATGGCTCTTTTCTGGGCCAAGATGACCTTTTTGCTCCACTACTACCGCCTCATGTCGGTATCCAACATGAGAAATATCTACCTCGGCGCCATCATCATCGTGGCACTGTGGGGTATCTCCCAAGGCATCATGGCCTTTACGCAGTGCATCCCTCTTAAGGCCGTCTGGGACCCCACAGTAGAGGGCTGGTGTCGTCCTCATCAGACAACTCTCTGGTACATCAACGGCATTATCAACATCGTCAGCGATTTTGCAATCCTGATCTTGCCTCTTCCCGTCATTTGGAAACTTCAGCTACCGCTGTCTCAAAAGTTTCTCCTCTCGGGTATTTTTGGACTTGGTATTTTGTAAGTTGTGCCCTTGGTCAGTGAAAGCCTTTGACTAACTGATGAAAGCACCATTGCCGTCTCTATTCTCAGAATGCAGTGGCTCAAGCCCTCACCTGACATGACATGGTGGAACGTCGTGGCTGCATCTTGGTCTCTCGCCGAGTTGACCTCGGCCATCACATGTGCATGTCTCCCAACCTTTAAGCCACTGGTAGTGAGGATCAAGCCCTTCTTCTCTAACGGAAGCAAGGGTGACAGCACAGTTCAGCTTCAAGACAGCTCTGAAAGGGATACAGAGTCTAATCTTACTGTGGTTGGGAGTCAAGATAGGTTTACACATGACCCTAAGAAGCCGAGTAGGGTATACATGTATGGGACAGAGACGCGTATCACTGCGGCACAAGATTCAAGGCGGTCATTTTAGCTTTTTAATTGAAGTTTTCTATGTTCATTTGAGGTGTAACACTTCATCATTGATGATCATTCGACCAAGGTGAACAGCACTTCGGCTTAGAAGTTCTTCTCTGAGTCATGAAAGGAGGGACACCTTGCCCTGGACACGCAACTGGCTCCCCTTAGGGTCATGTCAAGATCGGGCATTTAGAGGGTTTTTTTCCTATATTATTAGACCATCCAACTGTAAAAACAAGCATATTGATATAAATATTGACCATGAGAAATCTAAATCGTGGTTCTTGGTGTTTTGTTAAATGCCCTAGGGTAGGCAGTGAGTAGAACGCATTCGCGTCAACTCCACCACTCGACAACCTTGATGGTCTGTTTGAGCTCTGTAAATATCCCACTGCATCTCATAACAGTTGATAAGACTACTGATAACCTCTGTCTTATTGTGCAGGCTTTGTTTGGAGTTACAGCTAGATCCTTACCTCTACTGGTTATTGGTGAGAATAATCTCTCCATCAATCGTGGTCTCAGAATAGCCCTAATCACTCGTCTATCAGTGACAAGGAACTAATAGGCATCAGGAGGGAATCTTTGCTGCAAAGACACGCGATATCTCTTCTTAAAAAGTCATGAAATTGTTAGTGGCCCAACTCCACAGATACCAACTCTCGGACACGCTCCCGAACGTCATCGGTCAGCTAGTCCGAAGCGGCTTATACTGTGCACTAGTCAATCATCGGGTCAAATGACTCCATTTGGAGTAGCCTACCCCGCTTTTCTTATCAAGGATTTGCATGTCCGAATGACCTCTCCGGGCGCTGTTCATCCGGTACGTGTTGTTCTCAACCTTAGCATCACGGTAGGATACACGTTGAGTATGGGTTGAGCGACTGGCCAACGTGTTGCGGACTCTGTAAACTGCTGTAGTCAACCGCCGAAGTTCCCTAGTTACTCCATCTCGTCCAATTGGTCACTCCGAGACCGGCACATCCTAATCCGGCCGGACCGGGGCGATTTGTCAACTGCCCGGGTTCAACCCCAAGAAGCTATTCGCAACATGACACCCAGTTCATCCAAGGGTTCAAACAAGGCAAAAAAGAGGCCAAAAGTCAGAGGTAAGTAAAACTCCGTAATCCTCTAGGATATTGTCGGTGATAACATGGTTATAGGATGTTACCAATGCTCTCGTCGACGCATAGATTGCGACCGCCAAGAGCCGACATGCGGCAAGTGTGCATCTAAAGGAATCACCTGCAGCGGTTTAGGACTTCGGTATCGTTTCAACGATGGCATCGCTGCCCGTGGGAGATTTGTCGGCAAAACAGTCCCTGTCGTTGAGTTATCATCGAAAGATAAGGACAAGTCTACGTAAGTCTTCCCGATAACAATTTGATGTACTTGCTGACATTGTGTTTTTGTTTTATAATAGTAAAGAGAAGGAGAAGAAACTTGTTAGCGACGAGCCAATTGAAGAGGAAGCACAAGAGGAGAACAATGCTACTGAAATCGCCGTCCAGAGGGAAGAGACTCTATTCCTGATCGACGGGGGCCTTGATCACATCGATGGCAAGACCCGATTTTCCCTCCAATATTGCAAGTCACTCGAGATTCCCACAGGCTGCAGATTACTAACTCGTCGGCTAGTCTCAAATCGTATCGCCAATCTCATCGCTGTCATCAACCTGGGCTTCAACGGCTACCGAGATCTCGTCCTCCCACAAGCCGAGATCGATCCTCTCGTACGGAAAGCGATAGTCGTCATCGTCGAGCAGCATCTCTCCCTGCAGAACGGCACGACAGTCTCCTTGGACCCTACGGCCTACAGCAGCCTTGTCCGGGATCTCATTACCAGATCCCAACGATGTGCCCCCCAAGATGACGAGTCGGCGCTCACCGTGTTACTTCTGCTTCATATCCGGGAGATGATCAGTGGAAGTCCCAACTTTAAGCTTGTGTATGGATCTCTACGAGTCGTGGTAAATGCTCTCGGACAGGGTCTAGATGCTATGGCCTCGGAGCTCAGGAAATTCGTCGAGATGCAAATTCTTAGGTATGTTTGTCCATGTCCACAAGAAAGATTGGTTGTTCACGCCTGTATAGAGTCTGTCTCTTTGGGGAATCCCTCTTTAACGAGACCAACGGCGCACAATTCATTCAAGCACAACAGCAAGCTTGTCTCGGATTCATACCCTGGTGTCTTCAATTCCATCCTGAGCTAGAAGGGCTCATCCTGCAGTTGGCCGACTTGACGACCTGGGCCTGCGACATCTACGTTCAGCGGGCAATTTTTAACCCACCAGCGGAAGAAACAGTCCCTATGATTGAAAGATTTAAGCGTGCTATTGAGGAGGTGGATGCTTACATTGACATTGTCGGCCTACATCTCCTTGCTTGGCCGTACTTCATTATCGCAGCCGAGAGTTCAACAATAGCTCACCGAGACTTTTTCCTTAAGAAACTTGAATCTCTGTATAACATGACTGGCTGTTGGAACATACTTCGGGCTATTGACCAGGTCAAGGAGATCTGGGCATCTCAGTCTTCGATCCGGTGGACGAGCATGCTGGGCGGACCGACGCAGGCTCTGATTATGTAGATTTGACTGGTACACAGGACAGTAAGGGTCAGTTTGCATCGAATGTGGTCGTTTTTTGATGCCATTTTTATAGATTAATGCGAAATACTATGCACCTAGCACAGAAGTGACCACCTTTTCCACCTTGCCGACTAGTAGCTCGATCTCTTCCTTTGTGATGGTGAATGGAGGTGAGATGACCACCATGTCTCCTTGAACACCATCGACGTTTCCAGTAGCTGGAATTAGAGAAACCCCATACTCTGGGTCTAAACCAGTCTTGTGCACCTTCATGGCAATCCCCTCCTTAAGTGGGAATGACTCCTTTGTCTTCTTGTCACGGACAAACTCCAACTGTTTGGAGATGTTAGCTTTTACTCATGGACGGAATGGTTCTTACTTACGCCCCAGTAAAGGCCACGCCCTCGTACATCTCCAACGTTCTTATGACCGCCAATCCTCTCTTTTAAACTCTTACCCAGCAGCTCTCCCATTTTCTGGCAATTTTGGAGCAGATTATCCTCTTTCACGACAGACTGAACAGCGTACGCAGCAGCGCATGCCACCGGATGACCCTGGTACGTCTGGCTGTGCATGAAACTGCCCGATCCCTTCTCCAAAGCGTCCGCAACCTTGTTGCCGACGAGCAAGGCGCCAACGGGCATGTAGCCCGCACCGAGGCCCTTGGCAATGGTTTGGAGATCAGGCACAACTCCCTCCTGTTCCCAGGCGTGGAGTGTGCCGACACGACCCATACCGGACATGACTTCGTCTAAGATTAGAAGAGCGCCATATCGGTCGCATACTTCTTTCATGGCCTTGAAGTAGCCTGATACTGCTGGCATACATCCCAGAGACTGACCTGTTAGCAAGGTACATTAAGTGGAGAGCGATGACCTACCGTTCCAGACACCGTCTCGGCAATAAAGGCACAAACCGTATCCGGCCCAACACGCTTAAACTCGTCATCTAACTCTTTAGCAAGTCGAGCGACGTATTCCTGCTCCGTCTCTCCCTCCTTCATCTCTCGGTAAGGGTAGCATGGGGATACATGGGAGAAGCTGGTGGATAGTATGGGCTCATATATGCCACGACGAGACTTGTGACCACCAGCGGCCAAGGAACCTAGAGTGTTTCCGTGGTACGATTGTCTCCGTGCGATAAATTTCGTTCTTGAGGGCTGTGATGTGGGCAACTCTGTGAAATATTGACGTGCGATTTTGAGGGCCGCCTCGACAGCCTCAGTGCCTTTATGCTATCAGCTTTGCTACATTAGTGACGGAGATTGAAGGGATACTGTACTCACCTGAGCTGACGATAAAGACCTTGGACATAGCACCCTTGGTTGACTCTGTTAGGAACCGAGAGATATCCTCGGCTGCTTCTGTGGTGAAGAATGGGTTGTAGCAGTACGCCACTTTGTCCAGCTGAGCAGCGATCGCTTTCTTGACGCGAGGATCATTGTGGCCGATGGATACGACAGACGCGCCTGAAGACCCGTCCAGGATGCGATGGCCCTCTTGAGTTTCGAGCCAGACACCTTGACTCTTGACGATTCGTGGTGGAGGGCTGTTTATCTTGGCGTGGAGGGTGGAGACGGAAGCTCGCAGGATCTGGGGATAATTGGTCTTGGTGTTTTGGAGGACACATGTTGTGATGATGTTGGTGGCTCGTCGCCGACTGATGGACCACATCTTCCCTCTGTTTTAATGAAGATGTTGAATGATGAGACCTGAAGTTATAGACGAGAGAGGGGAAGCGATGATGCTTAATATCGTCCCCGCGAAGCCATCGGGCGGCTATCTGGCTCCCGGTCCTCGCTGTCAAACATGAGAACACCTATCAGGTGCAACTCTCGATATGGAAGTCCAACGGAGACGACACGCCCAATGACAAGATAACCAGCGCCACGCAGATATGATAACACCCGTTCAGGTTGGTTTCACAGCAGAGTCGTCTCCATCGGCCTACTTTTTTCGGTTTAGTCGCGGCAAGCCAAGAACCGAGACTCGTGGCTATCACCGGTCCAAGTGCCGAGAATGAGCAGAAGGTCAGTCAATTGTATCTGCAAGATATGATATTCTGTTTCTTTTGTAGGATATAGTCGTTTTCAAGCCCTTTCTAATTTGTTCCCTTTGGGCCTAAACAGTCCCTGCATCCAAACCTACCTATGCGCCCGCCCTTGATACAATATCCAAACTGTACATGCAGTGACATCTGCACCTATCCCGAGATCCCTATCCCGATACCCGACGCTTTGACGAATGACATCTAGTTTTTGTCGTACGAGATATCCACATCCAGTGTCTTTTTGACATGGACTCCGTGATGGCTATCAGAGCCACCTGGCCCGTATCCCGAGCTACCTCTATGTTGACTCTCCAAAGGACCTCGGTGTTCCTTGAGAATACTCCGATCGCTCTGGTTATCGGAGGTGTGATCCGGATGAGCCTCGGTCTCGACGATAGCACTCCATTGACCGGCCTTGTGCTTCGGGATGAACATGATGTTGTTCGAGATGTTTTTGAGAGGGTACGAGTTTTCGCTCGACTTGACCGTCGTCGGGAAGATGGCTCGTAGCATAGGTCGAAGGCAGGGAAGGCAAGCAGCCGTGATGATGAGGGCATTCTCGGCGCCAGCCCATAGGAGGAGTTCGCCGACGTCGTAGGTAGGGTCGGTACTTGTCGCGTTGGCCTTGAGCTTGGTACATTTGATGATGGCGATAGATCCGGCGCTGTAAGGCATGTTAGCATGATATAGAGGGCAATGAGACAAGATGGGAGGCATACAAAACACCCAGGCTCATAGCAATAGCGACGCCAAACTTTTCCTTCTTCTTCATGTTGAGGTTCCAGAGCATGGCCCAGGGCATCAATGCGAGGACAAAGTCGGTCGCAGCAGAGTATGCTTGGTAAAGTCAGTACTGTCATAGATGCCATTGCGAAATGTCTTACCTCCGATAAAGTACATAACACCAAGATAGGTATCAGGATGCCAACACGCGCTCACAATAGCCGGATTCCACGTAGTCCTAGGATCCTTGCACCGCACAAACACAATGATCGAGATGAGAATGTGTAGAATGACCATGGAAACAACAACAAACCAAAGGAACAGATGGATAGCGCGTTGTGTTGCCAGACGCATCAAGCTTATGGAGAAAGATGTCTTGCCCATGGCGCAGGACATGACAACGAACGGTTGCGAGATTTGGCCGAGGAGAGCGATGGAAACGGCATTCTGAGGGATGTTTGTGAGGACCCATTGGAGATGGTGGCCGAGACCTTTTTGAACGGCGGCTTCGATGATAGCGCCATAGCAAATGAGGAGGATCTTTTGGTTCAAAGGTTAGCTTTTAGGGAGCCTCAGGTTGTGTTGACAGAGCTTCGTACCAGAGCAAAGACAATGACCCAGTCATCGAGACCGAAAACCTTCCGTAGGAACAATCTTGTGTAGGCCCTAAGACCGACAAGAATGATGGGAACAATGACCGAGAGCCATGTGACGGAGCGAATGATGGGCCCACGAGTATCAGTGAGGCCCTCCAGCGAGGTTGTTGGTTCGGCTGATGCTGCTACCATTGTATCGGTAAATGCAGTGTCTCAAGTCGATCTTTCAAGCTGTCTCCCCCACCTCCTGATGATCTTGTTCGGTTGTGTTTATCGCGTGCCCTTATATCCTCATAGCCAAGAAATCTTCACCAAAAAATGCAAAAATAAGGAGAGACAACGACAGCTGAAAGCTGCAGTGATTCGAGCATCGAGAAGAATAGTCTTGTTCCCCCAGCCACATTACTGTCGAAACGAACAAAGTGGCACTAAATCCATGCCGCAGAGAAACAATAGGTTCATCGAGAAAGAGGCGAAACCGGACAGGATTCCGCCCGAGATCAAGAAGAAAGAAAAAAAAAAAAACCTGTAGGAAAAAGAAAAGAAGGATGTGACCCAGGGGGTTCCAGGATATGCAGCCTCATGGATATGGCAATGGATATCCGTAGTCCAAACTACACTGTGTTCCATACTGTCAGAGAACATGACCAGTCAAACGATTTTCTTCATGTTCAAGCATGAGGCGAATGTTGTGGAGGAGACTGCAACGAGGAAACAAGACTTGCAGGGATCCCGGGGCGTTAGGGCCGGGCTAGAGATGCAAGCACACCCGAAGGTGAGAAAACAAGGACCGGGGGACAGGGCCCGGTTGTGCCGTCGACGGGTAGCCGAGCTGAAGAATGGAGATGGATTTGGTGTAGCAGTGAAGTTGAGCATGTAGATTGGCGAGGTGTGGATGGTAGCATTGTTTGAGGCAACAATTGAAGACCAATTGACTCTTTGAGAGGGGTTTCCTGCAGATAGAATGTCTCAATCGAAAAGAAATTGTGCGAACCACGGTCCTGGAGCTGTGCCGCCTGTGCAGAACCACTACCATATTGCTTTTCCCGGCCAAGCATCCCACGACGTCTCCAGGAGCACAGCCCTGGGTATCCGTAATTAATTACCAATTATCTGTAACATGGGCTTCTTGGTGACATTCAGCTGCATGGAGTCTCATGCTGGGTCTAGAAGATCTCCCAAGAGACGCTTCTGAATCACATCAGATCATGCCCGCAGTGCTTCCCCCTTTGAGGGAAACCGTTGGCAGTGGGGGATAGCTTCGTCTAGCTCCCGCTCCCTAGCCTGCGGAGATTTCATTCGACAAGGGCCTTTGTTCCCCCATTCATTGTCTCTCCCGCCGAGCCTTACCCACGGCAAGATCGACATTTCTTTGTCCCCTTTTCCTCTGATTATCCGATGGAAGCGAGATTTCATTCAATCAAGCCTCTTTTTTACAAGAACTCCTGGTCCTTCCTCCTCAGCCAGTTCTCGGTAATGTCGAGGTTCTTGTGATGGATCACATATTGGCCCGGGTCAGCTTGGCCCGCACTTCCGGCTCCCCGAAAGTAAATCTCTCGATCTTAGCGGATCGCGATCTTGGATGAGAAACGGGCTCCAACTTTGCCGTTAATGTTGCATTCTTCCCGTATCAACAAAGAAATTCCTATCTTTAGTTCCTTCCAGAGACGTTCAGGTCTCTATTAACATCCGATTCCCCACGTGCATCCCGCCTCTCTCCTCCCAAACCAACATCAAGACCCCTGACCCCAATGTGGAACCAACAAACTCACCTTAGCGCCCTCCTCTGCGTTGATTTCTCCCTCTCCGCAGATGGCAAACAACTCTGCAGACAAACTTTGCTTTGCATCAATGAACCATGCCGCCATGGATCCCCTGCCCTCGCGACTCCGCGGCTGGGGCGGGCGGAGAATCAATACTAATTCAGAGTCCCTTGTTGGCTGCAGTTCTGTCACATATCAGACGTGGAGGCGACCATGCAAGAGTTGCCTGTTTTGAAACCTCCCCCTCTCCGCTTGAATCTTCTCTTTCCTCTTCTTCAATGCGCAATATTATCTTTTGTCTTTCCTTCCTTTTGACTTGCATTTTCTCACGGTATTCCTGGTTAGTGTTTATTCTGGGGAGTGTTCCGTGTAGATCATGGCTCTCTTGACCATTTCGTTTACTTACGTCCTCTACGGAGGCGTGGCTCTCATTCTTGCTCGAGTGTTTTACGAGCTCTTCATTTCACCCCTCAAACACATTCCAGGCCCCTTCCTTGCCAAGTTTACAGACTTTTACCGTGCTGGTCTTACTACCCAGGGCCATGTCGACAGTACTACTCGTGGATGGCACAAGAAATGGGGCCCTGCCGTTCGTGTCGGCCCCAATGCGATCAGTATAAGTAATCCAGACTTGATCCGGGTCATTTATACGACGAAGAACCCCTGGCGCAAGGTAAGCAAGTGTCCACTGCATTCATTGGGACCCATGTCATTAGTATAGCTAGAATAGAGCACAAGTTGACGGCAGTAGAGCAACATGTATCGCCCCAATGACGTCGTCATCAACGGCCAGCGCATCCAAAACATTTTCAACACGGCAGACAAGAACTTCCATGCCAAGTACACCAAGCCAATCGGAGGCTTCTGGACCCTCACCAAGATCCTTGACCTCGAGCCCGTCATGGATGAGACACTTGGTGAGCTCGTTGGCCATCTTGACAGACGTTTCGCCAGCACGGGTGACGTTTGCAGGGTGGATGATTGGGTCGCTTACTATGCCTGGGATGCTGCCGCCAATATCAGCTTTGGACGTCATTACAGCTTCATGGAAGAAGGTGGCGATGTTGGTGGTATTATCGCTGAGAGCACGGCAGGTCTCAAGTACTTTGCGCCTGTCAGCCAGATCCCATGGCTCGATGAGTGGTTAGACAAGAACCCCGTCTGGCGAATTGGCCCTCGTCCCCTTGTCAATGGCTTCATTTACACTGTCAAGATCCTCACCGAGTACCAGCAACAGGTGGCTTCTGGTGCAGCCAAGCGTAAGCCTGTGGACTTGTTCATCGATAAGTACAATGGCCTCAAGGATACGCATGACTTTGTCGACGACAATCAGGTGATCAACTGGCTGATGCTCAACGTTCTTGCTGGCGGTGACTCAACGGCTGGTGCGATGCGCTCGGTGGCTTATCACGTCGTCAAGTACCCTCGTGTGTACAAGAAGCTCATTGCCGAGATGCAAGCTGCTAACTTGTCTCACCCTGTCCCCCAATGGAAAGAGATCAGTCAGTTGACATACTTTGACGCCGTCATGAGAGAGTCTATGCGCATTGCCCCTGCTGTTGGTCTGATGCTCGAGAGAGAGGTTCCTGAGGGTGGTTTTGAGCTCCCCGATGGTCGTTTCATCCCTGAAAACACCAAGGTTGGCATCAACCCATGTGTTGTTACCCGTGACGCTGGCGTTTTTGGTGAAGACGTCGATACATTCCGACCTGAGCGATGGCTTCGGAGAGATGATGAGACAGAAGATGACTATGCTCATCGTTTCCGTCGCATGCATGAGTGTACTGACCTGATGTTTGGTCACGGTACGCGTGTGTGTATGGGGAAACACATGGCTAAGATTGAGATGTACAAGTTGTTTGCTACACTCTATGCAAACTACGATGTAAGTGTCTTGCATCCTTCTTTTGGATTGAACTGACGTGAGCTTTCAGGTCAAACTCACGAGCCCCAACCACGAGTGGAAGTATCACAACTCTTGGTTCATGTATCACAGCGATATCCCTTGCATCCTGACTCCACGCCGACGGACATAGTGACGCAACCCACCCAGGTGTTTGGTCTTTGGTATGATGTGTATATGTATTCATATATAGTACATGACTGTATTTACATCATTTGTGCTGCTCATGGCTATTATTCATCACTCCCCTGAGTCGCTTATGACAACACCCTGAAGATGGGATACTCGTCACCTGTCTCCACAGGGATGATGTTGAAACTGGCATAGGAGTCAATATTCTCAGGCTCCAAAGCGTTGATTGCCAGTCCAGCATTCTTTTGTCTCGTGCTGACAAGGAAGCTTCCAGCAGGTAGCTTCAGCTCACGCTCCTTAGCCTCAGCGGTAACCGTGGCGAGCACAACTCCCTCGTAGTAGCTAGTGCTGAGCTTGGAAGAAGTGATGTTGAGAGCCTCAACAGTGCCACTCCACTCACTCTTCAACGTCTCAACCTCAAGTCCGGAGACACGCAGGCGCTCAGCAAGATCAGCCCAAGCAACAGGGATAAGATAAGCTTCCGGGCGAGAGCGAGTAAGGTTGGCAGTAGTGGGTGTAGTAGAAGCAAACTTTATGGGAACCTTGACGACAGAGCCGTTGGTGTGGTCAATCATGGTGAAGAGTCTGTCCTGAACCTTGGACGAGTCGGTAATCACGATAGGGTCCTTGGAGTTGATGAACTTCTTGATACCGCCCTCGACTGTCTTTCGGACCTTGTCTGCGTTGTTGGCAGCGGTTTCAACAATGGCGCCGACCATGGTGAGGCCGGCGGCTGTTCGTCGCTGGAACTGCTGCTCTGCGATACCAATGCCTCGCATCTCGATGAGGAACGTGATGGACTGGGTAAGACCCATGGCGTTGCGGCCAATCTTGGCATCAGAACCGGCCTCATTGAACCTGTCATTTGAGTCAGACAACGATCAATAGAATAGTCATCACAAACTTACTTAGGGACAAAGTCGGGGTTAGAGCTCGTAGCACCAGTGACATACGGCTCCCACCTCAAACCAGCCTTATCCATAGCCTTGCCAATATTCTTGGCAAACAGCTTCTCGGACAACTCTCTAATATCCTTGTTGATGTTGAGGTTCTTAGCCGCAGAAAAGAGTCCATCAGCGGCGTGCATGTATCGACCAAATTTTCCGTAAGCTCCATACTCGTGCATATCAACGACGACATGAGGGGCAAACTCGCTGAAGAGCTTCTTAATGTTGCGTGTCTGCTGGCGAGCGAGCTTGATGTGGTCACGGTTGGGATCATAATTTGCAGGCAGCTCACGCTGGAAGTAGAAAACACCGTCAGGGTTGTATCTAGGCAAGACAACGATCTCAAGATCCTTGAGCATCTTGGATGCCCATTTAGATTCGGCATCAAACTTGCCCAGGAGAGCGAGGAGGGACTCATCGCCTGCAGGCTCGTTGCCGTGAACGGCGCCTTGGATCCAAACACGGACCTTGTTGGCCTTGGGACCTCCAGAAGTTGAGAGCTTGACGTATGGGAATGGTCGGAGCTCCTCGGAGGTGAAGTTGGCTGTGTTATAAGTCATGTAATCATTCTTGGAAGCAATCTCTTCCACAAACGCCTCTGCCTACCGTTAGTCAAGTCCGTTCAGTTAGGGTGCGGTAGACTCACCAAGGTCATCTTGAGAGGTTGCGCCTTGAGTGCCCTTTGAGAACCCAGCTTGAATCTTGTCAGGGTTAAGAAAAGCCGGAGAGTACAAATCTATGTCGACATCCTCGAAATTGGCCGCAACGAGGTCTGTGTTCTTTTGGGTAGGAACGTGGTTGTAACCATATTGAGTTGCACTGGCGACTGATACGACCGAGAGGCCGATAAGAGTAACTGTCTTTCCGAACATCTCGACTTTTCTAACAAAGACGACCAATTCAAAGTGTCAGGACCTGAAGACCTTCAACGATGACGACCATCCCCTCTTATATCGGCCCGAACCCTTACAAAGTCGGCGGTGTTACTTTTGACCTCCGTCTCTCAACCATCGGCCAACCGTCGGCAAATGCCCCGGCATTCTCTGATGATAGGACCTTCTTGAAAGAATAAAAAAAGCGTGACTAGTGGTCGTACTGGAAATGCCCGGGTCAACGAGTCTTTCTTGGCACTCGGCGCCATTGCTGTAAAAGGAAGCTGTTTGAGTCGTTGGTGGGTCCTATGTAACCTGGTGTAAGGTTATCAAGGTTAAGCGGGGGCGGGGAGGAAACGGTCAACTAGGTTTTCGACGATAGGGATATTATTTGTTCTGCTTAAGGGTGGAAAAAATACCATATGTGGATAGTTGATGATGCCCCTGGATCAACGTCACCTAGACCAGGGAATCTCAATGCAACCATTAAAACGAGACTCGATAACTAACCACTGTGGCGTTTACGTTGCCTAAAAACGGTAATCGGGCAGGGCAAGGACTGGACCCCTCTTTCGATAGGGATCGACAAGACAAGACTCAAAACAACAGGGGCCTCGAGTCGATCGTGAGGAGTTTATCTCGGCATGACATACGACCTGTGGAGACAATGACCTTCACCCCGCAGTCGGTATCTTGGATGATGACGAGATGGAAATTGTTCTCTTCAAAACGCGCAAAGAAAGATATCGTCCAAGAAACTGCTGCATCCTAGTCACTCGCTTCCTCCAGGGGCCAGTCCGCGAATCCATCAGTCGAACCAACTCCTATTGCCGGTCCTTTGGTGCTCCATTCCTCCCATGACTGGCAGAAGTGCTCGATGTCTCCATCGGCAATGTTCTTCTCGCCAGTCCTCTTGCTTTTAAAGGAAACCTTGTATCTCAACCCTACAATCAGTTCCTCGATGGAAATCTCCATGACGTTACAAAGATAATGCAACCAAGATATCCTTCGAAGGTAGCCATCTCTCCAAGGATTGCCTGTGGCCTGGCCGGAACTCTCGCTTTTGCGAAATCGCCTTTCAAGCCATAGGACATACGAAGAAACACACATGACAACGACGCGAATCTGATTTGGTGAATAGTCAAGGTCTCGTTCGTCTTCGAAGGCAAATCGATCATTCTCGTGGTCCACGTAATGGCGGCGCTGGACAGAAATTAATATTATTTAGGACAGAAGAGGGTAGGAATTTACCGGCATCCATCTGTTTCCAAAGTTTGGCCATAGTCGGTGGCCTTTTTGGTCCGTGGGAGGTTTCGTGTCCAGAATAGCGGTTCTTAGCAGGGAATTGAAATCTTTTTTTGACTCTTGCTCCATTTTGTCGTCCAGAATTGTGGTAAACTCGGTCTCCTCTTCCAAGATGTCATCGATATCGTCTTCGGGCATTAGGTCTGGATATGGGACGTCATTAAGGAAATCCATATGTCCCCTCCTGCAGCAGGTATGCGTCATGTCGAGCTTCTTGTGCTTAGATCGCCGGATAGTGGCTAGGAGAATCTGCTTGGCCGTTTCTTTCCCGCAGATTTCAAAGATAAGAATGATCCATTCTGTTAACAAAGCAGCTGAATCTTCTTCTAGTGTGTGGATAAAGCACATATCTGCGCCCACTACCACTGGGAGACAGCCCGAGACTGAACAAGAGCATCTGCAGTTGTCGGGTATCAGAACGTCTGCTCCACGAGTTATGAGGGTATGCAGGTAGTCCAGTTGCTCTCCGATGTCCCATATTGACCGGTATTGAGAGTACTGTGTCACGGTATGGCAGACCGTGTAGCCTCTCTTGTCTTGTAGGTTAATATCAGCGCTAGCATCTAACAGACGCGTAATAAGAGGGTCTAGATTAGAATAGTGTGGATTGCAGATCATGCTCATCAGTGCGTGCTGACCTTTCTGGTCCACCTGATGAATCATAGTGAAACCACGGTCAAGCAAAGCATCCACTTCTTCGGCCGAGTGAGCATAATGAAGCAGAGTCCTACCCTCGGTGACTTGGCTGGAGTCGGCTCTCAGTAGAAGCTCAGGACAAAAATTAAGAGATTTGCACATAGAAAGCGATTGTAGTAGGCAATCAGCTCTTTCAGCCGTCCGGAGTATGCGGTCGTTCACAGCGAGATCCGAAACGACCAGCTTTGCAAGCACATCTACCGCGGCATGCATGGCCTCGTCATCGAGAAAGCGAAAGAGATTATTGACAAAGTCCCAATTGTTTCGACTGATTGCGATGTTGGCGAATGTGCCGTCGTATGCGCTACACCGAAGAAGGGGATCAGCGCCAGCACGAATAAGTATTCTTGCGGCGTCAATCTCGTTGCAAACCGCCGCATACATTAGGGGCGTTAATCCATATCCATCGACAGCATTTCGATCATGGTCAGCGTCGAGGATCGCTTGTAGGTGCTGCGGTCGGGAAACAGCTAGATGGAGAGGTGTTTGACCCAGGAAGTTCCTCTCATTCTTTTTTGATCGCGTTGCCCAAAGTTGTACGTCCTCAGATTTCCCAAAAAGCACAGCTTCGTGAAGAGGTGTCATTCCACCGAAACCTGTTTCCTTTAAGCATTACTTTCAATTTGCCAGGCCAGATCTAAACCCATACCTTGGTTGTTCTTGCATAGGACGGTGAGAAACTGCAAAAATAATTGGTCCTGTTTCCACCCCGAGTCCCACATTGGCTCTGACCATTCACTAAAGATTGGCGAGTCAATTGTTGTTGGATCGAATCCGGACTCTAGTGCAGTCTCTAGAAGGGCTACATGTGCGTTTACCCGGGACCCTTCGGCACACTTCATAAGGAAGCTGGTTGAACTGTTAGTTTGCGAGATAGTAATCGAGGCCATTCCCTTCATGGTGCTCCTACTTACCGTTTATTATCCCCTCCTCGAGTCACTTCTAATTCAGACATTAGTACTCGGAGCAGGCTCAGCTGGTCATCGAAGCGTCGCCTCGAGTCTGTCGTGGAGCCTGTCCCTGTGGCTCCCCAAGTTCTCTTCAGCAGTGTCTTGTGGGCTGGTTAGAGCATGAAGGGGAAACCAAGTTCAACTTTGTTCTTACGTCAATGTATGAAGATCCAGACGGATCAACATGAAGATTAAGGCTTGGGTCTTCCTGTGCAAGTTTTCGAAACGCCATGCAGGCTTCATCAGCCTTGATTAGTTTGTGCCTCAACCTCCAAATAATCTCGAATCCCGGAGACGTGTACTTGACAACACGCTCCACCTGAAGTGCTGGTTGAATCGTATAACTTCCAACTCCTGCCAAAAGACGAAGGCCCATGGTCACTGACCAAGGGATTCCTAGTTGCGAGAGTGCCACTCTGAGGCGAAATCCGTAAGCTGAAGCGTTGCACGATGGTTGGTCGCACTTGTTGCCGGGCGGAAGCAGACCGATGTAGTCCAAAGCCCAGAATCGTCTTGATATCCGTGAAACTCGATGGCATGAACATGAGCACGCTCTGACGGCACAATCCCGTCTCGCGACTCGCTGATGAGGTGTGCACTTGACAAGCGAGGAAGACGATAGTGCTTCAGAGTCCATCACTAGGTCAGACGAACTGGAGGCTTCAGGGTTCGATGGTGCACCTAAATTTGGTGTCTGGGTCATGGTATAGATGAGATTCCTGTGGGCCTTGGTTAGCAAAGAAATGATACCAACGCATAGGTTCACGAACAACTGCGTCGTCTGCAGATACAAGACCAGATCTTGCTTTGCCTTCTCGACGGTTCCTCGCAACGCGTTGACATCTTCCTTCCAATGGCGCAGATCCCATACTTCTTTCAATTTGGGCTTCTTGCCGCTTAGGACGGATTCTAGGGGAAACCTGTGCAGTAACTCTTCGATCCCTTTGGCGACGGCGATGATGATTTCTTGACAATAGTCTGCGCCAGGTCCGTGAAGTATGGCGTGAGAATTTTCGATAACCATCTGTAGGAAGCTTAGCTCCTTGATTAGAGCATCGAGTCCTTCTGGAATTTCGGCCGAGTCTCTGCGGATGCGTCGCAACCGTCTGATGCCGCCGACGACGCCGGTGACCAAGGGCGTCAGGCCTGCGACTCCGGTGACGAGGCCCACCACTTCGGCCATTTTGTTGCTGTCAAGAGCTACACCAGCCACGAAGTTTCTGATGGTAGAGCTTTTCAATGTGATAGAGAGATGATGTTGAGTAAATAAGATGAAGGTGGGAGAAAATGTGTCGATGGGCGGGGGTTCCCTGGAACAGCCAGCCTCACTTTTGGGCTCTGCCTTGGAGTTTGCCCGTGGCCTCATTTCGCTGTCATGTGCCAGCCTGCAGCAGCTTTCCGCTAACGGCTTGACTCTATTTGTTGTGGACTCATGGACTTGCATGAGGCGTACGCAGGCTGTGCAGGTCGCCTTTTGGCGGCCACTGAACAACGCCCATTTTCAAATCAGGCTCGGCAACAGAGTGCATTCGATTCTTGCCAAGGCGGTTTTACAAGCAGGGGCTAATTGCCAGTCAAAAATTACGTACCAACTATCAGGTATTGGACTTGGGAAGGGTTTGGGGCCTGGCACTTGAGCGTCTCATGCCGTCCGCTGATGTTATTGCCTGCATAAGGAGCGACCCTGGGGGCGCCTTTAACTAGCTGCGTCTTTTGTAAATTGTACCTTGTTATTGTGGCTCATGACCTCTTTAAAGATCATTGTCAACAACAACATGATGCCTTGGGGCTTATGGAAGGATTCCTAACTATTTGGCTATATATCGAAGTAGCACTGGATTCTGGCTAGGCGGAATATTCTCTCCCCCTGTAAGATCCTGAATGACTGGGTCCTCCTTCAGCGTGTCTGGGTGCACCTCGAAAGCAGGGTGAGGGTCTCCTGTGCCATATCTCGCTGAGTCAACAGCCCCGACCAGGTCAAACTCTTCGACGGCAGCAGCGGACTGTTGAAGTGGTTGATGTGACAGATGCAAGTTAACTTGCGTATCGATAGCAGCTGAGTCATTACCTTGTACGTCCCCTAGGGGTGCCTTTGAGGCATATATCCTTGGGAAAATGGCCTTGAGACGCTGGCTAACAGGCTGACGGTGTTGAGATGCTTCTCGTTCGTGATCTTCCATAGGGCGACGCAACCATTTGATACATATGAAGCGTTTCAAGGCGAGACCCAATTTGTGCACCAGAGAATCAGGGATCAGCCGTATAGCAACGCCAACAGGAAGAGTTAATAACCCAAACAAGATAGACCATCCCCATTCAGCTCCACTAAGCCGAACCGTCTGAAAGGCCTCGCCGCCAAAGAAGACGATGATGATTTGACCCGCGAGCGTGATTACATGAACAAAGACGAACCAGGGGTTCTTGAGGATCCCCTCGAACAAGTTGAGCATGTTGTCAGACCGCCGAGAACTGTATCTTTGTTAGAAAGCCCATGTATGTGAATGAATGGGAGACGAACTTGAATTGGTTGAAGAATTGCATGAGAACGTAGGTATTAAAGACCATGGTCTGTAGATGCTTCTTCTCGGTCTCATCATGGTAGCCAAAGAGATGTCCACCGGCATAGTAGAGAGTAAAGACGACTGCCAGTTGGTAACTGCTTTGCCCCACGATCATCTTCCAAATCGTCGTGGTCAAAACTGAAGTCGTCTTCGACTCCGGCTTTCGTAAAAACAGGTCGTCAGTGGGAAAATCGGTACTCAAGGCGAGTGCGGCAAACGTATCCATGATGAGGTTAATCCACAGAAGTTGCACAACTGTAAAAACGGAGGAGTCAGTGATGAGGGCTGACATAATGGTCAGAGTACCGGCCGTGATGTTGATGGTGAATTGGTACTTGAAAGAGTCAGCATAAGGTAGACAATTGTATGGTAGAGGTCACGAACCTGGAGGAACTTTTTGGCAGCATCGTTCACGGCTCGGCCCCAGCCGATAGCTTTCACGATGGACGTAAAGTTATCGTCCATCAAGATGATGTCTGAAGCCTCTTTGGCTACTTCAGTACCAGAAACACCCATAGAAAAACCGATATCAGCAGCTTTCAACGCTAATGCATCATTGGTTCCATCACCCGTGACAGCAACAACCTCACCCATGCCCTTCAGGTGAGAAACGAGGAGAAGCTTGTCGTCGGGGCTAGATCGAGCGAGCACTTGAAGTCGCGGAACCACGAGGTTGAGTTGCTTCAAGGTTAAGCGTCGAAATGTTGGCCCGTCCATAGCGATCCCTCCAGCGGTATAAATGCCACATTCTGAGGCGATTGCTTTGGCTGTGAAGAAGTTGTCACCAGTAACCATGCGAATAAAGACACCTGCGGACTGGCATTGTCGTACCGAGTCGACAATCTCGGGGCGTAAGGGGTCACGTAACCCGAATACTCCCAAGAGAACCAAGTCGGAAAGATTGGTAATGTCAGCATCCATGTCTTGATCATCTGCAGGGCGGTCGTCTAGGTCACGGTACGCAATAGCAATCACGCGGAGGGATCTCTTGGCGTAGCTCTGCATTTTGACCTTTAAGTTGTCCAAGTCAGCAGCCATTAGCGTCTTGGTGGCCATGCTGGTCCTGGGGTCTTGCAAAGTTTCGCTGCACTTGTCGACAATCACCTCGGCAGCTCCCTTGACCAAAAGCCGATGCCGTCCAGCTGATGTCTGTACAAGAGTGGCCATCCATTTCCGGGTGGTATTGAACGGAATTATCTGAAGAATGTTTCTGTTTGCTCGTTCCTCACTAAGATCCTGCATGCCGAGATGGTCGGAAGCGAAGTTAAGCAGGGCAGTCTCTGTGCCTGACCCCATAAACTGGCCCGCTCCCCCGGCTTCGATGGCGGTCGAGTTTAAGGTGGAGCTTGCCTTGAGGGTGTCTCGGGTCTCCTGACAGAGTGATGGGATCAAAGCGCGTGCCGTAGGAGTTGCTTGTGTGGATTGCTGGTAGGCTTCAGCCTGAAGGGAACCTGAGCCGTCGGCAAACGCCTCCGAGACACCAATAGTGCCTGTCACCACAGTCATCTTGTTCTGTGTAAGCGTGCCAGTCTTGTCTGAACACACTGTGGTAGCATTCCCCATCGTTTCGCAGGAACGGAGAAGTCGAACGAGATTGTTATCTTTCAGCATTCGCGTGGTGGCAAAGGCCAATGACAGCGTAACGGTAAGAGGCAGGCCTTCAGGCACGACAATGACAACGACGGTAATGGAGAGGATAAGAATCTCCAGGAATTCATGACCCTTGGCTTCTGGGCCACCCTCTATGTCCTTGAGCTGAACCAAGAAACGGATGAAGAGAATAGTAAAGAAGACAAGGCCAGCGGCGAGACCAAAGTTGATGATGTACTGTGCTAGTACACCAAGCTTCTTCTGCAGTGGTGTTTCTTGAACGTCATCCTGGAGAGACGTCATGATCTTTCCGTAGGTCGAGTTAACACCGACCGAAAGAACGAGACATGTTCCTACTCCAGTCTCGACTCTTGTACCGCTGAGGATGAATGAATCACCGGACCCTTTGCCGCATGCCGGGGTCTTGACGATAAGTTCAGACTCTCCCGTCAATGGCGACTCATCACACTGGATGTCGAACCCCTCGATCAATATTCCATCGGCAGGTGCAACGTCTCCCGCCTCGATGTGCATGACGTCGCCAACAAGGACGTCAAACACGGAGATGGATTGATGCTGCCCAGAGCGAGTCACTGAGACCATGCGCTCTTCCTTCTTCTCGTTCAGTTTTCGAAACTTGTAATTCTTCTGGTAATCGTTGATGGCGGTGGCGAAGACGATAACGACGACAGCGATGAGAATGGCGACTCCTTCAACCCACTCGAGACGAGCTCCTCCCTCCTTGTTGGCGACCGATTGGTATATGCCTAGAGCGAGGGAGACGGTTGCTGAAGCGGTGAGCAAGAACATGAGCTTGTCGTCGAAAGCGAGCCAGACGAGTTGCATAAAGGTCTTTGGTTTGTTCTTCGGAACGCGGTTCTCGCCGTAAATCTTACGACGATCGGTATACCCTCCAGGAGTCGAGGTCGCTGGACCATCTTGTCGCGATTCTATTGGGGCGAAGACACCCCGGGTGGCGTCTTGAAGCGAAACGACATCGAGCACGTCCTCATCGGCTGAGAGACCTGCCTTCACATTCGTTCTCACGCCAGCCGAAAGCCCAGCAAGACCACCAAAGGCGCGTAGAGCATTGTTGGTTCGAGACTCGAATAGTTGATGGAGTTGCGCAGCGGAGAAGGCAAACTTGTTACCGGGAACTTGTTCACTTTCTATAAGTCGAAAAGGAGGCTCGGTTTCGGATTTGTTGACTCGCGGCGGGTTGTCGCGATGCTCACCGACGGGTGGTGCTCCAGTTATCTCGTCTTCCATCTTCTATCCCGAAGGATCTGACTCTGGTAAAGCCGATGGAACCTTGCTGTGCAGAAGTAAAGAAGGCGATCAAGAAACGCAGGTGACTGTTGATCCGAGACCTTTATACGTCCCTGGCCTTATGCATACTTTCTGACCAAGTTTGTGGTTCGGCTTTGTTCACAACACCATCCATCGGCTTTCGCTTCTCGGTTTTGATGCAACGCAATTTCAGCACAGCCTCAATAACACCCCGCCGAAGTCGGAAGACGGCAGCACTGCCAAGCTCCATCTCCTTGGCAAACACACTTTTTTTTCTTTCTTTTCTTTTTCATTTGGTCTTGTTCTTTGTCCAATTATAGCGGATTGGGATGGTGTTATATAGACATGTCTAAGCCACCCCCCTTGTCTCGCTGCAAACGCTGGCCCTCCAAGGGGCTTGTAGGGTGAACGTCTGGATCTGGCGGGAGCATAAGAAAGCTGCGACATCAAGCAAGATTAAGAAGAGAGTGTCATAAGCTAATATAAGATCTTGGGGAAATATAGATACTAATGATAGATAACGGAAAAAGTTCTGTGCGGCACTCATGATCCTCCCGAAAGGTGTCATCAGCGATGATGCAGCAAACAGGGCCCAGCATCAACACATCACTCCATCCATTTTACTTCGAAAATATCAAGATACGACAAAAAGCATAATAAGCGGGCCTATTGAAACAGAGCTATCGCTTTCTAGGTCCTTGACTTTAAGGACCATCTCGCTAACATGACTACAAGCCTAGATGACCTAGGTAGGTTCGCATATCATGCCCAATACTTTGAGCATCCGTGCCTATAGATGTATACACGGCGGTGAAGTTCCTAAGTGCCAAAACACATTTTTACATAGCCTTGGTTATTTCCTCGGTTCGTGTGATTTTAGTTGGGCGGCTAATGGAAATTGTTCCGACCCGTCTTCTTTTCCGTCTCGTTCATCTCCTCTAGGACTAGTTTTTCCTATATGATGATCGCCGTTTTGTTTGTTCAACTACCTACCCCAATATTAGTCTCGGGAGCGGCATTGTCTCCCGGAGTCCCGGCATAGCCGACATTTACGGCGATGCGGGTATTCACAACCGTCTTTACCACCTACTTAAAAACCTGGCCATGTTATCTAGAAAAAGACCATGGGCAACATATTCGTTCACCATGTCTCCCAGCCTTCAAGCTAGTTGCGCCGCCTCTTCCTTCCCGACTCCAACTTTGTTTGGGGCTGAGATCTACTCTCTCGACGCAACATGGACAAAGAACTACAGTTATGAGATTGACCAAGGCAGATATGCTTCATCTCACGCCTTCGACGTCCAAGGGCTAAACTTTTGCAATATTAGCATCTGGTACACCCATCCTGGATATGACGACCATGTCAACGTCCAGGTCTTGTTGCCTGAAAAATGGAACGGCCGTTTCCAAGGCACTGGAGGAGGCGGCTTTGTTGTTGGACTGAGTGAACCAGCCATGGTTGGAGGTATGGCTCAAGGTTATGCAGTCGCATCGAGCGACGGAGGGCACAAGACGACTGTTACCGGAGATTGGGTTCTCAAGAGTCCTGGAAACATCAACTGGCCTAACGTACTCAACTTTGGATCAGTCTCCTTGTACGACTTTACCATCATCGGCAAGCAGGTTACGGAAGCATACTACGGCAAACCTCCGGAGTATTCCTACTTCACTAGCTGCTCGACTGGAGGTCGACAAGCTTTGGCACTAGCTCAGCGCTAGCCAGAGCTGTACGATGGGATTCTGTCGGGCGCTCCCGGTATCAACTATGCCGAGCTGGTCACTTGGATCTCGTACCCACAACTGACTATGAACTGGTTCGGGGAGTATCCCCAGTTCTGCGAAACCGCGGCCATAACTCAGGCAGCCATCGAAGCTTGCGATCATCTGGATGGTGCTGTCGACGGCATCATATCCAATCCAGACGACTGCGGATTTGACCCTCGTACAATTGTCAACACCACCATATTCTGTGAGGAGAGCAGAAAAGATACACAGATCAGTGCTGCAGCTGCAAATGTGGCACTGGCTGCATGGACCGGAGCGCGATCCATCAATGGGACATTCCTCTGGCATGGCCTAGCCAAAGATGCCCCTCTATCAGGTCTCGCCAACACTACCTGCGACTACACAGGCTCTGGAGAATGCACTGGTGTTCCATACGCCATTGCCAAAGAATGGATTCAGTACTTCATCTATAAAGACCCATCCTTCGACTTCAACAATGTCACCCACGAAGAATACGGCAAGATCTTTCATATGGCACTCCAGCAGTATGCCTCGCCCTTAGGAACAAGTGATCCGGATGTCCGCGGTGTTAAAGAGAATGGAGGCAAAATCCTCATGTGGCATGGAGTCGCCGACCAACTCGCGCCAATCAATGGCTCTCGACAGTACTACGAAATTGCCACAGCCATTGATCCCAACATCACCGACTACTTCCGTTACTTCGAAGCTCCTGGTGTCAACCATTGTCGAGGTGGAGTTGGGCCGTATCCTGGAGATATCCTCGCGAGGCTTGTTGATTGGGTTGAAGAGGATTCGGTGCCTGAGACGATGGCTGCGAAGAGTCTGCCAAATGAGAAAGGTGTCTCGATTGAAAGGGACCTTTGCCCTTACCCAAAGGTTCAGAAGTACAAAGGTGGTGATCTAACAAAGGACTCAAGTTGCGAATGCATCTAGGCCGATTGGGATCTGGATATAAAAGGGCACGACCTTGACGCTTGATGGATAGTGTCTATAAACAAGCTGGTATTATGAAACGAAACTCAAACGACACATAAGAAGGCACGGATGGCCACTTTTACGGCCTCTTCCCTCGCTAGCCCAACGTCAGCTCAGCTATTCATCACCCCATTCAACTCCCACAAACGCAATGGCAACCCAAACCGGGGGAATCTTGCTTGGGTTGGGAGAGTTTGGATATTTCACAGTGGCATAGCTTCCCGTTTCTTGCTTCCTCGATGTTCAACGGCAGCTGGAGAGGTTGAAGGCTGGAATGGGACAAGAGCTATTTATCCCTAATGCTGATATAATGCTTGTTGGTTGATCCTTTGCACGCAGCTCTGTCTCTGCATTGTAACACCGTTACGTAATATACCTCATGGCCTGATAATTGCTTCTTCATCCTTCCCCGCACTTCAAAAAAATGAATTTTAAACTTAGACCGGTCAGTTTCCCGCACGAAAACGTCCTGGCCCAGCCGCGCTCAGCCATGGAGCATCTCTGCAAGCTCTGTTCGGGCCTCGACTTGGCAACTATTTCCCAGACAAATATCAACAGCGTGTATCGACTCTCCGAGTCGATCAATCGGGGTCATGACATGTTCTTATACACCCCTTGGGATGTTTCCCTCGGTCACTCAACTGCACTTCTCACCCCATACTATAAATCAATCGACTTGTTGCGTAAGAGCGCGGAAGCATGCCGTTTATGCCGCCTGATCCAACTCAGCGTGGATACTACGTTGGGAAATATGGGAGCCGATGCCAGAACGGGAAGAGCCAAGTGCGAGCTATTCCTAGCGGGCCAAGAAAACACGGAGGGCCTCCAAGTCCTTGGTTATGATAAGGACTCAGGGACCCATCGACTTCTCTACTATCTACTAGGAGGGGTGAACTTTTGGGTTCACAGTGGTGAGGACTGGACCATAATCTAGTTCAATGCCCCCTTTGCTAATTACCTATGCATATAGATAGCCCACTCAGTGGCATACTAACAAGACGTCAAGTCCCAGAATCGCCCCAATCCACCGTCAGCCTTGAAAAGATGAAGAGGTGGATGGTTCAGCCTAGAGAGAACCACAAGCACGTGAACAAACCTCCACGGCTTCCCACAAGAGTCCTCAGAGTCAACAAAGACTCCCAAGAAGTTATTCTCTGCGATACAGAAGACCAGTACGCAGAGTATGCCGCTCTTAGTCATTGCTGGGGCTCTTCCAGGCCTTTCATGTTGACTTCCGATAACCTTCACAGTCTTCGTTCAGGGATTCCGACGAGTGTCCTTCCTAAGTCCTTTCAGGATGCGATTTGGTTGACTAGCCAGTTGAAAATCCCATATCTCTGGATCGACAGTCTATGCATATTGCAAGACAGCCCCGATGACTGGATTCATGAGTCATCTAGGATGTCTGAAGTCTACGGAAACGCATCTCTGACTATCGCTGCGTGCCGGGCTAAGGACAGTTCCCAAGGTTTCCTAGGCCCCCGGACGGCGTACGAAAAGATTACACTGTCCTTTCACGTCAACGGGATATTTAGCGAGGTATTTGTCTGTGCTTCTCCACTGAAGTATGTTGGAGAGCCCAGTCGGATTATCGACTTGGAGGACGAACCATTATCAGGGCGTGCTTGGACACTACAAGAGCGATATCTCTCGCCTCGGATACTGCATTTCACGCACTCGCAAACCTACTTCGAACACGGGTCATGTTTCTTGGCGGAAGACGGCTGTACCGTGCGCCCGCCGCCGTCCAACCCTGATGCAGTCATCAGTCAGTACCTGATTCCAAAGGCAACACCGCAGTGTTGGAGAGCCTGGAGAAAAATCGTCACACGATACTCGAGACGAAATCTTACTTTCGAAGGCGATAAACTGCCCGCATTGGGGGGCCTGGCCGCCCGTTTCGCAGCCGAATCCATAGGAGAAAATGGCAGCTCGGACCCAGGCGACTGTTATCTGGCGGGCCTATGGAGAGATGATCTGACCTGCGGTCTATGTTGGAGGTCTGAGCTTCCCGATCTGAGCCCTGCCGGCATCTCTCGGGCACCGACTTGGTCTTGGGCTTCTACGCGATCGTCCATATACTACGGCACTGACTGGTTCGATGAGATGGAAGACCTTGCTGTGGTTCGAGATGCAAGAGTGGAATTGGAGACCCCTGGAAACATTTTTGGAAGGGTCACTGGTGGCAGGATATTGATGGGCGTGACAAGGTTGAGGGTACACAGGAGGCCAGACAGCCCGCATTTGTGGTGTCGCGAAGATGATAAAATCTTTCGCATTGGGACATCCTGGGATGGTCGAAAGTATCTTGCACCAGAGCCCGGTAGACCAGCGATCTCTGCTGATGGCGAGACTGAAATCTTTGCAGTCCCTCTCGGTTGGATCAAGAACAACCTCACGTCACCTGACAGCCCAGACGGCCTGATAGGTCCTTTCTTCATAATTCTAATATTAGATGAAGATAGCTTAGGCCTAGGCCAAGTGCCAACGTTTCGAAGAGTTGCGTCAGGGTGCGCGATAGCGTTTCATGACTCGGGAGAGGGCTTGGATAAGGTAGGGCTAACGAGATTGATATTGGACAGGTTTGTGGTTTCTAAGGACCAAGGGGAGCTTGAAGATATTATAATTGTATAGAAGGTTTTCTGGGACAGTACACGAGGTATTTGAGTTGACTTTTGGTACTGTACAACCCTCTCTTCTGCATCATCATTACAATCAACAACACCTACCTTTTCAGGGCTTCTTCTTGGTTTCTTACTTGCGTTTGGGCTTGACTAGATCGCCGCCAAAAAAGACCTGTATTGGCCGTGCCGTTGAGGTCTTCGTTAATGGTCTCTTCCTCCAACGCTCAGTCGTTTAATCGTTGGTGAACGCGGTCGAAAGTGACACGGTAACAATGGCTAATACACGGAAATAACAAGGCCTAATACCATAAAACAATCTCAAATCATGATATCAAATATAACCAACGTTGGTCGGCGACTCAATAAGTCGCTCCCACCTTTCCGCCGCTCGAAGACGTGATCAACCACCGCGATTACCAAGCATAGTTCCATGCATGAGTGGAAAGTCTTGGCGGAATATGTTTCCAAAATGGGCATAGTATTCCTCTCACCCGAGGACCCTTGTGGAGAGGCCAAGCCAGGCTATTTATACGACGATATTCTATCAAGTCCTTCAAAGTGATTGATAAGTCTATTCTACTCAATATCATCCATATTCAATCCCGTCAACTCTACATCACCAAAGCTCAAAATGTCTGCCGTCTCATTCCGCTCCCTCATTGGCGTTCAGCCCTCGACTGCGTCCACCAGCGACAGCGTCCTGGTCATCATCGATGCCCAGAACGAGTACGCCCAGGGAAAGCTTCGCGTCTCCAACATTGACACTTCCCGCGTTGCCCTCGCCTCTCTGCTTGAGAAGTACCGTGCCGCCAAGGCCCCCGTTGTCCACGTCGTTCACGCTACTCCTGCTGGAGCTCCCGTTTTCACGCCTGGAACTGAGCTCGCTGAGGAGCTGCCCGAGTTGAAGCCCATTGACGGAGAGTCTGTCGTTACGAAGAACTACCCTGGATCTTTCACCGAGACGGATCTTCAGGACCTGTTGAAGGCGACGGGACGAAGCAAGATTGTTTTGACCGGATATATGGTGAGAAGAACTCATCCTCAAAGTTACCTAGTTGATGGATGCTGACAAGACCAAGGCTCACGTTTGCGTGTCGACAACTGCTCGTCAGGGTGCTGAGCGGGGTTGGGACGTCCTCATTGCCGAGGATGCAGTTGGTGACAGGGATATTCCAGGAGTCAAGGCGGAGGATCTGACAAAGACTGCCCTCCTCGAGATCGCTGACGCCTTCGGAACGATTATTCAGAGCAAGGATGTTGTGTAAACGTTGAGACCATTAGAAAGCAAAGTTGAAGAGTTGAACCCCGAGCACTTAACGTTACATGATTGGCCAATCCCCGCTCAAATCCCCGCTACACTAATGTCTTGGCGGTTTTAATTACCGCAATCGGCGTAGCGTGACATCCCTCAGATGCCCCCGTCGCCACTTGACAACCTCGTTTGATGCCGGCTGAAAGGATTCAAGTCAGCTCTAGACCTAGTCATTCCCCATTTCAATTCTCCTTGGCAGTGAAGATTCAACCTCGAGGTACCCCCAATCATGAAGATCAGAAAAACGACCACGTGTCATACGTGTAGAGCGAGGAAACTGGCTGTAAGTTCCCCAGCATCGGATCCCACGGACATAGTCTAACGCCCCTTATGGTGTGATGGCAAACGACCGAGTTGTTCGCAATGTCTATTTTCCTCCAAGAAATGTGCAGGATATGATCATGATCTCATATTTCGACCACCAGTCGTGTCAAGCTCATACCCGGCGAGAGCAACCAAAGCTAAGCGACAGCGCCGTCGTCTTAGCGTTGACAGCCAGAAACCGCAGTCAGCTGTGTCGAAACAACTAACATTACCGGCAAATGAGTTTCCTCTTACTCGCTCCCTAAGTTGGCCGCTTCTCGACATCATCTCACTTGTGGTTCAAAATTTCAGTCCTGTTGGACAAACACCTCAATTCGTTCCCTCTCAAGCCTCCATCTTCTCTCATCGGATTTGTGGGGGTTGGGTTGAGATGCTCCCTGAACTGGCCGGAGCATCAAAGGCCGATCAGTGCTTGTCACCCGCGATCAAAACTCTGGCAGTATCTATTCTTGCTAGAGGAAGTCAGGGAAGGGCGCCTATGTCTGATGCCTTGGCAGCGCACGCCGCGGCTCTCGAGTCACTAAACAGTGGAATCGATGGTTGGGCTATTTCAGCTCCAAATATCGTGTCTGCTAGCATCATGTGCTTGTTCCTGTCCGAGGTACTGTCTGGTCTTGAATTGTTGAATTGGAATCAAGCTAATAAGTCCAGATGATTATGCCCACTGGCCCAACTAGCGCCATTGTTCATGCCAAGGGCATAGAAGATCTGATGAAACTTCAAAGGCCCTGTTTCTACGCCTCAGGAGTGTCTCATCATCTATTTGTAGGGTTCAGACCAGTCCTTGTAAGCAAGCCACTCCATACCAAGCACACATCATTTGACAGCCGCAGGTCATCCAGGCATTCTTTGCCCGCCGTAAACACTTTCTCTCCGACCCTGCTTGGACTTCAATTCCATTTGAATTTTACATACCCTCGCCTCTGCAGTCATTATTCACCGAAGTCCTTCCTCTGGCGGCTATTCTTGGGAGAATCGATGATCTACGAGATGCCCCAAACAACCAAGCCATTGCAAACGTTCAAGAGATAGTCGAGGAACTATTGGATATGCTTCAATACCTTGCCCACAAGGGTAAGGCCCTCAAGGAAGAGACGACAGCCCACCGGTGGCTCCCCATCTTCCCAATTCAAGAAGACTTGCCAATCCAGTTCCCTGACATCATCGCTGGCAACTTTTTCACTCACCTATGGGCGTTCCAGATGATATGCGCTCACAACATTCTCAGTTTGATATCGAAATATCCATGTCTCTCAACGGCCACCGAGATGAAGGGGATCGATGACCTGTTGCACGTCAAGATGATTAATCAGTTGGCTTTGTTGTCATTCCGGAGCATTGAGTTTCTTCTCAAAGAAGAGTTTAAACTGTTTGGCGCAGCTTCTATAATTCTCCCATTAAAGACGGCCTGCGATGTGTTTAAGGCATTTGGAGCCAACGACCCAGAAATGGGATTATGGTTCTCCCGTGTCTCAAGGTTTATCAAGGAGACGGGGTATTATTTTCTGATGCATATCTTTGATGATGAATAATAATATCAATACACCAATTTTAAAACAGTCTCTCGGTATTAGTCGTTAACGTTAACCCTCCAACTTGGTCATCGGCTGGCATGATGCGTCACCTAACAAGCTCAGGAAGAGTCATACTTGGATTCCTTACTACGTTTACCATCCCGTCGGATAGATGTGCTCATGGCTCCGATTACTCTTTAAGCTAGGCCCATTCAGGCATCTATATTCGCCAAGACCGGTAAAAGTAATCTCTACACGTATCCCAACCGCGGGGTGGACGTTCTGTCTGTCCACGTTCTCGCAGTCATGTACACGATCTTGCGGAGCCGCCGGGCGGATTAATAATGGTTGTATTTGTAAATGGGTTGAATATTGGCCGAGTTGGGTTGGAGTGTGCCGGGTATATATTCCTGGGCTCGACACCCCGTACTGACCATATACTTGATCACCCTTTGGCTCATCATTCCAGCCCTTCCATTCAAAGTTCATACCTTTTGAACATTAAGAGAAAAGACCCCATCTTTGACCATGGCTTCTCCAAAGATCAATGCCGATGTCAACATCACCCACATCGGGACCGCCACCGCCATCCTCCAAATCAATGGCATCAACCTCCTCACCGACCCTTTCTTCTCTCCTGCTGGAACTCAGTGGGACCGTGGCGTGGTAATTCTCAAAAACAGCGAAACTCCCGCAATGGCACTACATGACCTACCCGCCATTGATGCCGTCCTACTCAGTCATGAGGATCACCCCGATAACTTGGATGAGCTGGGTCGACAATTGCTCGACGGCAGAAGAGTCATCACCACCATGGATGGAGCGAAGAACCTATCGCCACGTCCTGATGTTAGGGGAATCTCTCCATGGGAAACTCTCCCACTCAATGTTGGCGGTGAGCAGTTTAGCGTCACTGGAGTTCCCTGTCAACACGTCCCGGGTAATGAATGCACCGGCTTTATCATCACCTCCCGAATCTTTGGAGAAACAGACAGCCTTCCAAACGCAATATACTTTTCAGGAGACACCGTTTACTTTGAGGAACTCACAGAGATGCGAAACAAGTTCCACATCGGCATCGCCATCTTTAACGTTGGCGCTGCCATGGTTCCGATGGCACCTGACGGCACGATGAAACAGATTACCATGTGTGGAAAGCAGGCCAGTCGTTTGTTCCGAGAGATTGGAGCTGACGTACTTGTTCCCATGCATTACGCGTCCTGGGGTCATTTCACAGAGAATGGAGAGAAGCTTTCTGAAGTGTTTGAGAAGGAGGAAATTTCGGAATATGTTGCATGGCTTGAGCCGGGTGTTCGAAAGGTTATTTCTGCCAAGGGTCACTGAATTCTCGCCGTTCGGGTCGAGTTATCGTTGTACATATGCTCATAGAAATAGACGGAAGTGGGAGACATGCCATGCTAGGTAGGGAGAGATGAGGAAACGACTTCCCATGCCTAGAGCGTTATGATAGTACTGATACTTACTATTTATCCTCTACGTATGTAGTTTAGGAAATGCGGTGTCATATTTCAGAATGAGTAGGAATACGAGACGTTATAGCACGATGAAATTTGTGTATGACGGCACTGATAATTGGACAAGAACAATGTATTAATAGTATAAGAATTAGTTGCCCATCAAATCAAGGCAGTCCTCAGACCTTGGCACGATCCATTTACTGGGTCAATAAGCCAGGCAGTCTACAACCACCGCCTCCTCCTCACCAGGAGCCTGAATAACTTGCTGACCCATCTTACCGAATCCCAGTCTCTCGTAGTGTGGGGTGCTCTGAGGATTCGCGTTGAAAGTAATGACGACTCCGTCCCGATCAGCCATGTCCATCCCCCATCTGCACAGCTGCGTCGCAAATCCCATGCGGCGGTACGCAGGACAAGTCCCCAAGATCTGCAATTTGAGCCGACCTGGACCGTACTGGCGGAAATACCTTTGGTTGCTCTCCTGCTCGGCCGCTAGGAAGGTTGTTACGTGCTTGTGATCGGCGTCACTTCGCCCGTAACCAAACTGACGGGCGTCATTTAGTGCTGGGCTAGAGTTAGCTCCTCAAGGTCCGAAGTTTCCGGCAAATGCTCACTTACGAGAGTTAGGCCTGTATCCACGCCCATGAATTCGCTTGTTAACGTAGGAAACGTCCCACACCGAAACAGCAACGATATCCCACTCCCCGGCCTCAACTTCAATCTCGAGAACCATAACGATCCAGTCGTCATAAGCCGTAGAAAGGAAGCGGCGGACAAGGTCTCTGGTGTAGTTCCAGTGGTCTTCATAGTATGTGGCGCTATGAGGGAATTGATATTGCCAGCATTGGTTATCCTCCATGGCCATGATGAGGACATTTGTAACCAGGTCCACATCTCTGGCTTCGGCAAGTCGAACTAGAGACGGGTACATGTTCGCGGTAGTAAGAGGAGTAAGTGTGTGGGAATGGCGTGTGAAAGTGTAGTGCTTAGAGGCACGGGAATGTTCATGCTCCAAACGAGAGGGAAGGAAGCGCGTTGCTGCCTTTATAAGGACAAAGATGTCCTCATGTAGCTATGAATCATGGATAGCGCTATGCAAGACATCTGTTGGTCATGTCTATGGGCAAGGGGTATACTCACGCGATGATGTCTTGTGATCAAGGCAACTGTTGAATCATATTCCTGACTCCGCTTCGTTTGTTCAGAGAATTATCCGATTATCACTCTTGTCACAGACCCCCCGTGGTGGAATTCGCCGGATTCACTGTCAGATCCCCATCCCAAGGTACCTTGTCCTTCATCTGTCAAGACTCTATAGCTCCCCAACCGGGTAGGAAGAGCTGGTGACACCAATTAAGAGTCGTTTCGTACCAGTTCCTCTGGCGTAGACCAACAAGGTCACTCTCCGGAATAATGATTAGCGGAAGAGAAGATGAAACAAAAGCTGTTGACCTGCGGAAATCCTTCCCAAGTCACTGACAAGCCTCTTGGCCTCCTCTATTAACCGTACTTGGTCTGGACTCTGGTTCGCTAGCCTAGCCGTGCTCGGAGCGTGGCTCTCAACTGTGAAGCACCCCTTGTAGAATGTATTAGCCTGTTCCTCGGTCATGGCTTGCACATCTTGGCAAAAGATAATCAAGCTCCTGTCAGCAGCAGCCGACGAGAGTATAAGAAACCTTGATCTTAGTCGAAATGTTGAAGCGGCAGGTAACTATTCGTGATAGTCACTATTTTGATACCTGGAACAGAATGAACATAGACCTATGGTCAACGAATAACTAGCAGAACCACAAACTCTCAAAATACCATGTGATTGATATCTAAGAGGAAGGATATGGCATACGAATTCACCGGCCATACCTAGTTGCTCGATGTTCTAAATTCAATTTATGTTGACATCGGCAAGAATTGCCCCCTTCTCCACCAACTTCTCTTGTAGAAACACAGGCGCGCCTACGTGTACCCTGATTGTAAGATCATAACCCTCGGGATACCAGCTAAACCGATTACCATAGATTTCTGTCATGACTTCCCGCAGAACGTTATAGTCTCGTACCAGCCTCATTGGGATCTTGTGAGTAAATAATAGGATTGGCGTAGACGCGACAGGCGTCACCTAGGAGTTCATCGTGGTGTAGACGTGGCGCTGCGTGATGTCTAGCGGCTTTAGAGTTCTGTGTGAGATGGTTGATGATGTATGAAGAGAAAAAGCAGAGTTATTGGACACTCGTGACATTGGCGTTATTAATACTACCAACTGGGTAATGAATCGGTTTCTGAAGGTGAAAGTGTGCGCGATACGAAGTCTATTAAAATACATTGAATATCTCAGATAAGTATCGATTAACAGTCTGTTACTTTGCTTAAATCACTGACGTGGTTATTCGTGAACCATTCTAGGACGGTCTAAACAGCAGCTTGAAACGGCCTTCAAAGGCAGTTGAACAATTGCTATGGGCGACTACTTCATCCCAAAGCCTGGGCTTCTGGTTTAGCGGCATCATCATGGGACAAGTCCCGACTTTCTCCCTAATCATTCTGAATAAGTCAACATCTGCCAAATCACGCCCTGATGTCACGTCTTACGCCGTGTTGCAAGATCATGCCTAGATGCTATCGTGTGTTAAATTTGTACTCTGGGTGTTTCTTCTACATTGTGCGAAATGCCCTCCTCTGGACACTTAACTCGCAACAATAACCTCCAAGTCCCTCTTAGACTTCATCCAATTTTGCCATGTTAAATTTGTGCTGAACTCCCCTTTTTTTCATGACCAAAAGGCCATACCGGTCCACATCCTTCGTCTTCCACTTCCAACCCCCATCGACGCATGTTCCCGCCGTCTTCCAACTCCACCCAATATCCAACAGGTCTCTCTCCAATTTGATGTCGCTCGACACCATGATACACCTGAGATTGGGAAACGTCTCCTTAGCAGCGAGCAAGCTGTAGAGATTCTGAACTAGAGCTTCCTTATTGCAAAACCCGCAACGGAGTATGAGGGTTTCTAGTGAACGGGGCAGAATTTCGACAAGATTCATGAGTGGCGGGAAGGGTCCGTTCGGTCTTCTCCGTCGATACATGCCTTCCTCGAAACGAGGTAGACTTAGCCGAAAGTGCTTCAAATTGGACAGAGATCGAATGTCGCCTATCTTTCGGGCCACGTATTCTTCGCCAGTCAACCATTCCCCTGTCTTTTCTGTAGCGGTAAAGTGGAAGGAGAGTCCGATCCTCTCAAGACCTTGCCCATGCTCTCGTAGGATTTCTCCCACGTCATAAAAGATAGGAAAGAAACTAGGAGAGCTTGGAAGGCCGATGTCGAGCTTCAAGGTTCGTAGCTCCTTGCATGCTATCAGGATACTCTTTACAGTCTCGGGTCGCATGGTTGATGATTTAGATTCGAGATGTTCAAGCGAACAGGAAATTGTAGGTAATACGAAAGCCTCGCCGTTGTCTGGTTGGGTCCAGTGGACGCTGGATGTTCGCAGGATTTTCAGCGATGGAAGCCTGAATAACGAATCGATAGCAGTGATGTAAATGGGCTTCTCTTTCTTGTAAGGGGCCTGGCTGAAGTTGACTTCATGTAGCGAGGAAAAGGGCCGGGTGCCTATTGACGTCTTATCCGTGGAGTCGACCGCGTGCTTTAGCAGGGCAGACGTAAGCTCAGTCTCGTCCATCATGAGTAAGCTCAGCTTCTTCAGGTTTGGCATCAGAGAAAGCCAAAAAGCGGTCAAGGCATCCCGTGCTTCCATCGTATAGTGATTCAACACGGTACACAACACTGACTCAATCTCATCTTCTAGCTCAGGCGGCAACTTGAGATGTGAACAAGCCTGCCCAAACCATTCGCCATGCCTGCTATCCCACCTGAGCGTGTCGAGGGTGTACCGCAGATCGAAATCCTCGACAAATTCGCCAAGTTGAGGATTGTTACTCATCGAACCAAGCACCTTGTCGACTCCCCGGTGATAAGGAAAAGTGAGCAGAAAGCGGTACAGCAAAGGCTGGGCGACTGCCTTGAGCTGCTTAGAGGCCTTGCAAATATTGCTCAGATCTCTGTATCGTCCAAGAGTCCATCGTATGAAACCGAAAGGACCACGGCGGGGGTCGGGATGCAGCCTGACGAGAAATTCAGAAAATATGAGCAGCAAGACTTCGTTTGGGAGAGGGCAATGTTTGCGTGGTGATGCAACTTGGGTGTTCATTATGATGGCTGAGGTGAAAGTGGTAGGAGAAAGGAGATCAAAGGAAAGGGTCGCGAGGGGACTTTATATGGCGGGCTCTCCAGAGTCCCATGGCAGGCAACAGTGCGTTGTGATTGGCTGATCTGATGACGTTGGTAAGATTGAACAAGGCCTGGTGATTGGTCAGTTGATGCCCATGATGTTTTACCTTGAGCTTACTGCTCGCTATTTCGTTTCCTTTTTCTGCTACTTGAAATGTCTGATTTGCCCTAGAAGGTATAACACTGGGTACACCAAGAAGAATTATGCATGTTCGGTTATATTTATGCCTCGTTGAACCATTACAGCCCCTTCTACGTACAGCACCCATCCTACTGTACCGAAAGCCACACTTTTCCCACGAGACCTCTCGAATACCTTTTTCGACCAAGAGTGAGACGATACCCGACAAGGCTCTCTCACGCTGGGGCCCCGTACATCTTTTGGGGTTGCCTACTAATGTCATTAATGAAGTGTCTCCCTTGTAGATCCGCAACCTTCAGTTCTACGGCACCCATGGAATGAAATAAGTTTCGAATGGGAACAGAGGTTGCTCAGGACACGAGAATAGGAGTTTTACAATTTAGCAACAAGAGTCTAGTAATCATTGCCCGTGGACCCGTATAGATGTCTCCCTCTCTCGAGAACCTCAATCTCATCCCCAACCTGAACATACAACCTGACATCTTGACTTGTGGCTTCATTCAGGCTGTGATCCTCGGGAACGCAATGCATACCCAAATAACCTAGCGCTCTAGGATTTCCATCCTCAACCGTACGGTACTTGACCAGAGTCGTACTCGGCTGTGCTCTACCTCTAGCCCTGTCCGGAGCAGGATTGTCGGTGTCAAATTTGCCCGTATTGGGATCCACGTTGGGCATTGTGCAGCGAGATGTACGGCAGACAACAGACAGCGTTGGTGCAACTTTGGCTCGCGTATCGGATCCAGAGTTTTTGGTAAGAATACGGTAGCGTTTCCAGTTCTCTTCCTCAAAGGCTGGAGCACCCGTAATCCATATGTTGGCACGGAACCGAAGTGCGTTAAGAGGTCGATTCTCCACCGGCAACATTGACGAAACAGCGTGGACCGAAGACAGGCTGTTGATGTTGATAGGTTGCTGATCGGTATAACCATGAACAGCCGGCGTGCCAATGTAGTCCAAAGGAGCGAGGTTCTTATCAGTGCGGACAAGAGTATCAGGTGTGCACCTCAGAATGGTGAGGTTTTGATCTGACACTTTGAGGAACCTTTTCAACTTGGGAAGTGCTGCTGCCACGGAGGGAATTCTGCTCATATCCAAACCCTTTGCATCGCGGGAGTGGATAGTAAATGGCTTCATTCTGATCTTGTACTCGTCTACCAACTCGGATGTTGGTTGAAGAGGCACAATGAACGATACCTCTCGTTGGGTCGGCTGACCCGGACCAAGCACGGCTTCAAGGCGGTTGATCCAACTCGGGGGATCCGGGTCGGGGAACCGTAGGACCAAGCATCCTCCTGCACGAACCAGTGGATCTTGAGGATCACTCTTTTCATGAGGAACCCACAACTCAGGTTTGATTTGAGACATGAGGGGTTTAGTTCGCTGACTGATGAAGCGCCAGACAGAACCCCCTTCAGTAGCTGCCCTAGCCACCTCGTTCGCAATTGCAAAGCATCTGTCGTACATAAAGCCAGTCTTGGTTAAGATGGCTTGATCCAACTCGATCGGCCCGCAAGATTTGACGGGATGGATGAAGATGGCCTTGATGCGGATTGGTCCATTGATTGAGTTTCCTTCTGGGAGATCGAATTTGGGGTCGGTCTGATCGGCCATGTTACTAGACGATACGCCTAGCCGACGCAAGTTCCGCAGTTTTCTGCATGTTGAAGACGAGTTTCCGGTCCATTTCAGAATGAGGAGAAGAGTCGAAAGTCCAAGTAAAACGGGGATCACAATGGCGGTATAGGTTAGGGGATGACTCTGGACACTGTCTTGGAGACAGCCCGCGATTCGAGACAGCATTTTTGAAGAGTTGCTGGTTCAAGATTCCTTTTCGAGGGATAACAGTCCTTATGAAATGCAGTTGGAGATGCTCGGTTGTTAGCTCCGAGATATGGTCGGCGAATGACTCCTTTTATCGGCATGTCAGAGGCGACCCCACCACTCTGCGCCCCCTGTCAAGAGGGCGCGATCGGCTCCAATTGGCGGGGAACATGAGGAATCATTCATTCGTTTGTTGATGTGAGTGGTCAAGTGACATCATTGGTCCTGTAGGTTCAAAAGCTTAAAACACCAAGAAGATCTTGGTTACCGGTATTTGGTTAACGCCCTCACTGATACAGGATGGTTCAAATGTTTTAACCAAGTCGAATGCACTTCATTACTCTAACCAAAATATCATGAAACAAAAGCCATCAACCAAACACCCCATCAATGCTATCCTGGTCCCATTTTCATCCAAGTAGTCGTATCCTTCCGGCTCATTGTCTTACAACATCATGAGACTTCCAATTACACACATCATGAGGGCAATACCAGCTGGCACCGCCTTCACTGCACTAGAAGAGTCTGGCGACGCAGCCTGATCAGAAGCATCCTCATCACCCGAAGCAGCATCCGAGCTACTATCCGTCTCCTCGGCATCATCGCTGTCGGTGCTTTGGGGACGGAAAGGCTTCACAGCTCGTGTTGCCTTGCCAGTAGCGCTAGCCTCCTCAGTGTCTTCAGCGTCCTCAGAGTCGTCCGTTCCCGAAGGTGCAGGGGCGGAGTCGGTGACCAGCACCTCAGAATCGTCGGCACCAGCAGTCGCTGACTTGCTGGCGGGCTTGCTTCCAGCAGCCGCGCCGCCTGCAGGCTTGTATCCGGCAGAGTCTCCAGTGTTGGTAGGTGCCTCACCACCTGTGGCTGTTGGGCCAGCACCAGCATCATCATCGCCAGCAGACACGCTAGCGGGCCTAGCAGCAGGGGCAGCAGGCTCGCTAGGTTCCTCGCCCGAGGCACCATCATCAGCGGGTTCACCAGCAGGCTCATCGGAAGACGCATCACCTGCAGGTGCGTCACCGGCGGGTTCGTCACCAGCAGGCTCATCACCAGCAGGAGCAGCGGGTGCAGCAGGAGCTGGAGGAGCGGGTGGTGCATCTGTGGGGATCTGAAGCTTGCCATCTGAGACTTGGCTGACTGGGGGAGCAGTGATGATGGGCAAGTTCATGTCATCGCAAGGCGTCGTGCGCACTTGGACCTGGCCATCGCCAATCTGGCACATGGGAACCGCGATTGTAGTGGGAACCTCTTTAGTCGTCCCGTCTGACACAACTGTCACGACAGTCGTAGCGACAATGCTGCTTCCAACAACTCTCTTCTTGGGTGTATCCTTGGAGCCTTCGCCACAAGGCATGATACCAAACTCGACAGGCGAGCACTGCTCAGCCCAGTGGCGGTCATACAGATTGTAGAAGTCACCCGACAGACATTGCCAGAAGACAGCCGAAGGCCCGAGGGCTAGAGTTCCGTTGGAGCAGACAGAGAAGCCAGCAGTGAAGATGGATCCAGATTGAGGAGGCTCATCGAATTGGAACTGGTAGCTGTCGGAGATGTAGCCTGTTCGGCCTTGAGCATCCTTGAGGACACCATCCTTGAGGGTCATGACCAGAACACCTTCTCCATTGCACTCTCGTGACTTTGGCTGGTTAGCGGATAATAGTCGTAACGGAATATGGTTCTCTCACCTGAACGTCACGCTTTGACTTTCCACTCTTGTAGATTGTGACCTCAAAAGTGCCATCGTAAGACTCGGAGCATCCCTTAGGTGGCCCGCTCTCCGGCCTAATATCTTCTGTGACGGCTTGGGGGGCTGCGAAAGTAGAGGCCACAAGAGCCAAGAAAGCTAGTGAGCTCCTCATGGTGTCGTGATTCTGTATTGAAGAGTAAGTGGAGTCAAGTGTTGTCGAGGATGGTTGTGTTGTAGTTTGCTTGTGTTGATGATCTTGGAAGTGATGGTTATGTCGATCAGAAGCAAGAGGTGCAGCTTGGTTGATATACTTGGCGTCGACGCCCTGAAAAGCCTCTGGCACGCAGCACTGCACCTCAAGACTCCCCGAAGTTCACTGATGGAGCCATTACTGACGTCTGCATTGTTCTCTGGTGGCGAGACATGTCAACCCGTGTGGCTGGGTATTGACGATAATGTGCCAAGGGACAGGTTATGTGGCTCCAGACAATGCGAAAACCATTAAAAGAACTGTCTGGGGCCTGTACATGCCAGCATTTTAGGATTCAGCATCCTGCGTGTGGCTGGAGATGCAGGGAGAACACTGCTTTTCAGCTGACCCTGATTGTCACACGAGCCGTTTCTCCGTGTGGCTGGACTCCCCTGACATCAAAGTGCTGATTGAAACACGCTAATGCCAGGGCGACTGGAATTTTGGAGTATCGATTTAGATCTTGAAGTGTTTGAGGGAGGCGGCGTCGATGGTTTGGAATGGAGGGAGTTTTACCAGCCTTAATGTCTCATCGCAAGGGGGGAGCATGTCTTGGGTCTTGTGGGGGGCTTTGCATCATATCAAGCATAATCTTACTGACTTGTTGCTGACGGAAAACGATAATATTAGAAAAAGAATGAACGCGTCCTAGTGATGCGAGTTAAGCCTTGAAAAACTAGCAACACATGGTGATAATAATGTAATATACACTGATAATATATTCTCTCCACTGTCAAGGCTGTTCGGCGGGTTCTATAATTGTCATCCAATGTCTTGGTCGTTCGTATTGACGCAAGGGAGTGGCGCTGAGACATGATCGACCCTTCAGCCAAGGGTTGACTACCGAGGAGCGAGGGTTGCTCTGAAAGAATGTGGCGCACACAAATGAAGGCTATTGTGAACAAATCGAGATCTGAAAACCTTTCCTCCCGCAAGACCAAATACTCAGACACAGTTCCAGCGTCGATGAAACAGGCCCAACACGTCGGACCGCGACAGCCTGCAGCTGAAATGCTTTTCACATGTCTGGGAATGGCTTTAAGCTGACAACCCTCAGGGAAGTTCGGTAATTTGTGCAGCCCCCAGGGCAGAAAAGACAAACATGATAATGAACCGTAACACAAGAATAGTCCTATTCCCAATATCCCACAGAGCAATGCACTCAACAATCCCACCCGTCGACGTAGAAGCAAGAATAGTGTCGAGGACGCGATAATCGCCCCGTCGGTAAAGATACAACATGAGACCACCCAAGCAAAGCATACGTGCATTTCCGGCGGCGTCGACTATCCACGCCTCCTTAGAGCTGGCGATGTGTGGGGGGAGGCCATGGCTCAGGAGGACGGCGCTGGGGCTGAGGAAAATGGCTGCGGTGCTGGGGTAGCAGAGGGCAGCAGCGAGGAGGAGGGCAGGGATGTGGTTGTACCGAAAGTTTTGCAACATGGCGAGTGTCAAGTCGGATATCTGATATCGTGTTTTCTGATATAGTTGAAGCCCGACTCGAACGGGATAACTGAGCCAAAAAGACCGTTGGATGTTTTAGTTGTGGTCCCTCAACTGCGAGTATTAGCGCTTTTAAGGATAAACTCGGATGCCGGCAACTATCAGGTGATGTTTTGACAGGAGGATTCTATACTTTATGCTATACGACGTTGGGGGTGCTGCTCTTTGCTCGTTGGGGAACCGAGCTGAAATGCGCCTCACTTCGTGCAGGGATCCAAGTCTCCCATAGGCCAACATTGATGCACCAACCTGGAATCAGCCTTGAGTCAGCCTCTTATACATGCAAATATTATAACTTGTCAATGATTGTAGTAGGATGCGGGGTGAGTACGAAGAACATGGGCAAGTAAAGTGCTATTAGCTGTAACGTCTTGGCAGGCAGGTTAGAAGAGAGTTATTGATCCAGATAAGTTAACACAGATGGGATCTACCTTTAAAAGATCCTAACAAAATGAACTTTATCCCATTCGATGGCCTCGAAGCCACCATCTCTAAGTGACCCAACGTAGTCTGCGTGATCTCTGAATGAAGCTGCCTCACTTGCCACCCTGGCGTCGTCCATCGTTGACCAGAGCACTGATGATATAGAAGGGGTTTCCGGGGATAGGGACCAACCCGGCTACCGTTAATCGGCGGTTCGAATGGTCTTCACGCCAGCTCGTAAGCTGCTCCAAAATCAGTCGAAATCTTGAAGAATCCATCTGGAATCGAAGGGCCATTGAGAAATGCAAGCTAAGGTGCGTTGAGGGTGTTGCAGTTAGGACGAAAAGCGGAAGATGGCAAGCAGTAGAGAGTGCGGTATAATAGTTACGGACTTCTTGTTAGAATCCTTACACACAGCCAGAACCACATGTTGTCTTTAAAATGCCTTGGGCCTCGAGAGTCAGAAAAACCAAAGCCCAACTATCGCCACTTACCATCGTGGCCTGACTCCTTGCAAACTGCGCCACCAGCTATTCAGACCTTAAGGAAGAACGCAATGTAAGGTGTGGTTGCACAGCATCAACGTGCAGAGAGATTCTTACGGAAAAATCACTCACATACGTCTACACCGCCATTCTAAGTCATCTTTCCAGGCTACTGCCTGTGAGGCCTTTCGGTGGCTTGAAGAATTTTTCTCATGGCGTTTTTTCTCCATTGTCGTCGGGCGTTATCTTGCATCCCAAGATACCACAAATCACACGCACAGGCGCACTTGCATGGCTTCCATGTCATTCTTTAAGGCTTACAAGCGTCAGGCCTCCATGGACGTCTTGGCGGGAAAATTCTTTACTCTAGGAAAACGATATCATAAAGGATGTAATAGTCAATAGCGTCTTCGCTTGAACATATAAACTCGATGACATCCCCCAAAGCTACCGTCTACCTAAAAGGTATTACCAATAGCAGCAAAGAGCTATCATAGGCCCTTCTACCCACCAATATGACTGCTCAAGGTGAACTTGACGGTATCGGCTCCCTTTGCGAGACAAAATCCCTCTACAATCACTCTTCCAATCCCAGCACCGCCCATGCTCAATGGTCCGAGTTTGAGAATCCCACAGCGGAAGAGCAGCGTGTTCTCGGTCTCGGCAACCCTTTTGCCGTGATTCATAGACATTCTCGAATTTCGCAGGACGAAACCACTGTCGCTTGGGCCACCTACTCCATCGAGGCCCGAAGCCCACGACTCAGAAAGGTCCTCGACCAGATATTCTCGGACTACCCTGAGTGGTATCCCGATGATAGCCCTTACGCCGTTCACCCACCCTTCACGCCCTATGTTCACCGTTGGGACGACATGGCAACGGCTCTCGAGTCTCAGGATCCAACCACCAAAGGAGAGCTTGAGCTTCTCGGTCGGGAGCTCGAGCCTCTTCTCAAACAACACCTCGATGCCCTGAATAAGGCTAGAGATACAGGAGTGATTAGTTTCGAGTTGCTGTGGCTCATTCTGGCCCCAGGATGTCTCATGCTTTCTCAAGAGGGAGGCAAAAATTGTATCTCAAGGCTCCGGGACGTTGAACTTGTGCCACCGTCTAATATCATACCGAAGCAGCACTGGAGGCTTAGCCTCAGTCAGATTGACTGGAACGGTTCCTATACCGGTACGAAGACCACGGCAAAGAAAATCTTCGAGTACAACGGGTCGATGTCAGTCACCAAGCTGGGTGTTTATCCTTTGGAGTTCGAGCAGAGGCATCAGGCTATTCGGGAAGCGATGCTAGCCCGAGGACGAAAGTTTGAGCAGCTTCGCGGTTTCCACGTCGCCACCTGCACTGGAAAGAAGTACACCTTTCGGGAGAATCGCTACGAGGAGTGGAAAGAGATTCCAAAGCAGGTATGTCCTCTCACATCCTTCATAGAGAGGGGTCCACACTTACCTGTCAAAGGTATCTGGACGCATCATCATCGATGCTCATGCGTACATCAATTGCCAAGAAGACTTGCCTCCACAGCCTCGGTTGGGTCGATCAGAGGTCTGGATGCAACCAGTTTGTCTCGAAGAGGCTACGGAAGAGTCAGATGATGAAGCTTCATCTGACGATGGATCTGAACACGGAGAGGCGTCCAAGAAGGAGAGGATGGAAGAGATACGCCCTCTCACTGATCTGGAGTGCATCCTTGCCGTGCCCCGTGTCAAGGGATTTGACCTAAGTACTAAAGAATGGTGTATGTGAAATTCACCAAGATGTTCGGCCCAGGTGGTGGTGAACTAACGGCGCCTAGGCGAGTTCGACGTTGACGACATCGGAGAGGCGGACTGGAATGAGGCTCCATATGACAATCTCATGTTGCCGGCGGGTGACAAGGACCTCGTCATGGCATTTGCGGACCGTCAACGCAGTGCAGGCATCTCTTTCGATGATTTCGTCAAGCATAAAGGTATGTAGCTAGTGCTGGTTCTGTAAACCACGCAGCAAAGAACTGGTTGGACTGATAATGGGAATAGGCGAGGGCATAATCATCTTACTGTCCGGGCCCCCAGGGGTCGGTAAAACGCTCACAGCTGAGGCAGGTAAGTGATCTGCCATTGTGAAAGACTAGCGGCTGCAATATTGACTGAACCATAGTGGCTGATAAGTCCAAAACCCCCCTCTACATGTTGAGTGCTTCTGAGCTGGGAACCGATCCGAGCAAGGTCGATAAGGTCCTAGCCAGAACCTTTGAGCTTTGTCGCCTTTGGTGTGCTCCGCTCCTCCTTGACGAAGCCGATGTCTTTCTTGAAAAACGTGACTCCAACACTTTGGCTCGCAATGAACTCGTCTCAAGTAAGTCATGATATTCTGATATATACCCTATCCTAACAAAAATCACAATTTAGTCTTTCTACGACGCCTAGAGTTCTATCGCGGGCTAATGTTCCTAACAACAAACCGAATCAGCAACATTGACTCGGCGTTCAAGTCCAGGATTGACCTCACGCTCCCCTACCATGACCTCGACGAGAGCTCCCGCCGAGCTCTCTGGGTCAAGTTCATTGAAAGACACACGGCAGAGGCTACTGACATCAACAGTGAGGGTTACGACGAGTTGGCCAAAGCTGATCTCAACGGGCGAGAGATCAAAAACACGGTCAAGACAGCCTTTGTGTTGTCGCAGCACAAAGGGGACCAGATCGGCATGTATCATCTCCGGACGGTGCTAGGTATTCGTAAGCGCGTTTCCGTGGCGGAGCTTGATGATGAGCCACCTGCAAAGCGACGGAAGATGAATGGTCATGTATGGGAAACGTGATAGATGCGGCTTGGGGGACAGAGTCAGGTGTTGTTGGGGGTTCTTGTCTTGATCATCTTTCAAGTGATGGTTATGTAGATCAGAAGTAAGAGGTCCAACTTGGTTGAGGAAATACATCCTTTTTGTCTAAGCTGGGTAGGCCAGGAACCGTAGTTGGGTTCTCCATGTCTTTGTGACTCCTCCTTATCCCCGTCGTTCCTTGGCTGATGTAACCTCGCATATGTTGTCTCACCCGATTTGTCTTGACATTTCACAGATATTTCTATGCGCCTTTTAGAAGTCGCCATCTCCATCCTCACAAGCTTCAACCAATCATGGCCGAAAAGAACGAGCTGTGCGACTACTGCGCCCAAGTCCCTCTTGACAAGGATGTCCTCACAGCGACACACGTTGAAAAGTTCAACCTCGGACCCTGGTCCCGAGTCTTTGCTAGCCCTTGCCCCCTCTGTCGCCTCGTCCGGGACGCCTGTCCCGAAGATTATCGAACCAATCCATCTCGTAAATCCCTTCCTGAGGACGCCATTTTGACCTGGAGCTATCATGAAGCACTCGAACATCGAGCCGCCTTTGCTATCGAGGAGTGGCCGGAGGAGCACATTTGCTTTGCTGCCCCAACCGGTGACAGCAGCAGCGATTTAGATGAAAGCTTCAACTACCTCCTCCCCTCAGTGGAATCCGAGTTGGATTTCTCCCGAGTCTCGAGATGGATATCGACGTGCACTGACACACACGGCGACGACTGCGCTCTAACCGAAAAGACATTTTCCACAGCATTCCCGAGACTTCGTGTCCTCCGCCTTATCGACGTCAGACAAAGCTGCTTGGTCGAGGTCCAAGAGTACCGCCCCTATATTGCACTCAGTTACGTTTGGGGAGCTGTGTCCAACTTTCGGCTGACAAAGTCAAACCTGGCTCCGCTTCTGGTCCCTGGGACGATTGGGGAAGTTTTTACGAACCTGCCCAAGACGATATGTGATGCCATCACACTTTGTATCAGACTTGGAGTGCAGTATCTATGGGTCGATACTCTATGCCTACTCCAGAATGACGAGGAAGATCTTGATCGGGGCATCAATGTGATGGATCAGATTTACGAGCGCTCTTGGTTGACGGTTGTCGCTGGCTGCGGGTCTGATGCGAACGCTGGGCTACCTGGCGTTCAGATCGGCAGCCGGCCCTCTGTAAAGCCTGCTGTCGAGGTCAAACCAGGGATACGGCTAGGTCTTTACACAGGCATGGACCAGCTGCTCAAGAACTCGGTATACAACTCAAGGGGCTGGACGTGTGTACACATCCCAAGCCCTAAACGTTGAGTTCACTAACATGCTTCAAGGTTTCAAGAACACGTACTGTCCCGCCGGGGTCTCTACTTTGTCGACAACAAGGTATTCTTTCGTTGCAGAAGCGCCGAGTTCTCAGAATCCTGCATCGACCGGTCCCGGGTGATTAAACCGTGGTACGACAACTCATCGCTGCTTACTATGGCGGTGCACCTCGACGATCCCCTAGATGACTACTCCAGCATGCTCATGTACTATACCGCCCGCGTCCTGACAGATCAAAACGATGTCCTGCGCGCCATGGCAGGTATTATCCGTCGCATCTCGGACAAAACCAATTTGGACTTTTTTCAAGGGCTACCGACAGGTGCACTGGATTGCTTCGTCATCTTTAGATGCCACAGTTGTATTTTGCGTCGACGCAAGGGTTTCCCCAGCTACTCTTGGTGCGGATGGCGAGGGAGGATCGGCATAAACATGCCTTTCAAAGTCAATGAATGGCTCACCGAGACGTGGATCGTCTGGTACAAGCGAAGCAAGTCTGGCGTCGCGAGTCTCACATGGGATCCTGACTTGATCCCAGCTGATGACGAATCACGCATTGGATACCGACGTAGAACTGGGTTTCAGTCACCAGTTGCGTTGGAGTTTCCAACAACACGCACCGCACCGACCGAGAAGCCCCAGCTCCCAGCTTCCATGCCTGAATATCCCGTTTTGCAATTTTGGACATTGGCCGTCTACTTTAAACTCCAGAATGTCAACGTCTTTACAGGGATATGTCGGCTTGAGGGGGAGTCTGGAGTTGATGTTGGGGAAATGTCCCTAGATGGGTTCGAAGAGACGGACTTCTTTTCTTCTCAAGATCTATTCGCAGTCATCCTTCTCTCACCAAAGTACATAGGGTGGTCCGATCCATCTGAACCACGCTACAATGCCATGCTGGTTTCTTGTAGCGAAGGTCTTTCAGAGCGGCGGGGGAGGGGATATATACGGCAATCCATGATCAAAGAATCATTTTCGCCGGGTCCTGTCTGGAAGGAAGTCATTTTAGCCTAGGCGAGACGGTAGTGGGTTGCTTCGACTCAAAAATGCTGCTGGGCCGGCCAGGTCCGCGTCTGGCTCCGTGACCCGATAAAAGTGTGGGTCTCCTTGTGCCGGCCAGTCTCCGGCCTTGAGGGGCTTGGCCTACCCGGCACTCTTGCGCGTCAAGATTGCAGTAGGTGCCATATTGGCAAATAGGTAGACTTGCCTATAAAATCAACTTTAGCAACTTTACTAGAAATCACCAAGGCTGGGAGAAACATGTGAAATGATGATAATGGCTCGAACGTTGGATAGTCCGATACACTCTCGGGGTGGGGCGATCTGTGACTACCTACCCAATCATGAACGTCGCGATTGATTGTTCTGTTTGTGCGTTCTTATCGATAAAAACTCATCTCGAGTGCGATCTTTCCTCCTTGCTTCTCCTTCTGCCGCGTGCAATTTAATTCCCTTTGCCCTGTTAGTCGCCATGAGAGTTATTCAAAATACTCTTGTCCGCCGAGGCGCTGCGACTCTCAAAATGATGACATCAAGTCGATTTCACAAAACACCAAATCTTGAAAACAAACATGAAAGACGTCATGGCAAAAGCGCATCACAAACATCAAAACCGGGGCCTATATCTAAGTCTGTCGATAGTCATGCTTCGACAAGCAATGACCAGACTGGTGTCCAAGTTAAAGAAGAATCATCCAACACGGCAAAACCCTCACCGTTTCCCGATTTCCTTCGCCCCACACCAAGCGAGTGCAAGAAGGCACACGACATTCTTAAAGGGCTCCATGGCGATGCCGTCCGTGAAGTATTTACAGCCCCAGACGCGCCAGCCGAAGACTACCCCTACGCCATGGACGCACTAGTGGTCGCAGCTCTGAGCCAAGCCACAAGCTGGTCCAACGTGAAGAAGGCAATGCAAAGCATGAAGGACGTATACGGCTCGCCATTCGCATATTCATCCATCGTCGAGGGCGGCAACGACAAGCTTGTAGATGCCCTCCGACCTGGTGGCATGCAAAACCGCAAGGCCAGGATCCTGATGACCCTGCTGAACGATGTCAAGAGCAAGTACGGAAAATGGGACCTGCAGCACCTATTTACCAAGACTGACGACGAGGTGATTGCCGAAGTGACCCAGTTCTGGGGAATCGGGCTAAAGTGTGCACACTCCCTCATCAGCATCTGTCTCAAAAGGGACGTGTTTGCTATCGATACTCATATATATCGGCTGTCAGGGCTTTGGGGCTGGAGACCAGCCGAAGCGACCATTCTGAGGGCGCAGGCCCATCTGGACGCCAGGATACCGGATGAGCTAAAGTTCCCGCTGCAATATCTTATGATAGCTCATGGGAGTTCATGCCTGAGGTGTCGTGCAAATGGGAAACCGCGAGGACACTGCAAATTTGAGAAACTTTCCAAGCAAGATCCTTGATGGGCCCTCAAGTTCAACAAGGCCCGGGGCACCTGACAAGAGCAACGCTCTTTCACACTGGGAATGAAGAGATGGGAATCAAGTCGAATGTATGAAGACGTGCCCACCGCGTCAAGGTTCTCCGGTAGCCTAAGACCAATGCCGTGAACAATTGGTGAGGTCAACCGGCCTCGGCTTCAACAATAGGGGGAATCGGCGAATGAATCGCCCTTCTCGGAAATATCTTGAAATATCAGGGCTCAGTTTATTTCTTGTAACATCGAAGTTAGCCATACATTAGAGAAGCAGATCGGCGCTGGCCTGCCCTTGTCGGACCATGGTTTTACTTGTCCGTGGGTTTCCATGTATGGCCGAGAGGCTTGTCCGGGTCCGTTTATCTCCGCCCCCCTTTACCTCACGCGGTGTTAAGTTAAAAGGGGTTAACTTTCTATAATAGTAGTCTTTGCTGGATTATCTGTCAACTACTTGCAGAGTTCATGCCATGGTAGTCCAACATGTAATTGCCTTCATCCCACTGCGTAGAGAAGCAATTCAAGCTGTGGCAACAAACATGACCTCGGTCATTACATAGCTTTTACCCGAGCCAAGATTACTTCATCTTTGCCAGAAAGAAAAGCTACAGCAGAGTTGCTCCTAAGTGGCATGGTGTAGGCGTCGCGTCGAACTTGCTCGATATCAGGGCCTTCAGTGCCTTGTTATGATGCCTCTGGACCGAGACACTGGACGGTTGCATGGGATTGGCCCGTGTGTAGTAATAGGCCGAGAAGGCCAAGACGGCAGATGCTAGTGTGCCATCGACGGCAGCCATGGATGGCAGGACAGCAGATAAAGGATCTTGCCAGTGAACTGACTTGCCCGTCGAGTCGTCACTATCCCAACATCGAAAGAATTGGCTGGATGTGTTGATGAAGTAATTCCATAACAGCATATGTTCTGGACGTGCCCGCAAGGCCGAGGGCAGTATTGAGAGAGAAGGTACCAAGAGGGCTCCCCTTTGTAGTGATGGTTCAGCTTCGACGTGTGTACACAGATGGCAAGGCGTTACTGATGCTGACCTGCCTGCTCCGGCCGTAGGAAGCTCACTCACGGGGCTTATTATGTCCGCTTCAACTGCTGCTGTTGCCGAGCGAATGAGCTGATCTATTGACGGTGATCGAGTTTCAGTTGCCACTGACAAGGGTGGCCTTGCCATCATAGATGAAGAAGTCGAGGAGCAAGTGGATGTGCTGCCATTGTCAGGTACTGTGAGCTTCAAGTTAACATCCATTCCCTTCCTGAACCAAAGAGGTGAGTTTATCTTGGGAGAGTTACGTTCGTACCCAGACTTGGCACAGTCTTTTCCAGTCATCAACTTCCATGGCTTAAAGTTCTGCCTCTCGCAAGGCACGCCTGGGCGGACACAACGCGTGCAACGGGGCTTCCGCTGATCACACTCGAGGGGGTGTTACTCATGGTCCAATGAGAAGCAGGCGGAACTGATCTTTCTCTTAGTTCGAACACACTGAGCGCATGCGCCAGGGTTTCTGGCGATCATTGCAGCTGTACGCGTATGCGCGTCGCAGTTCTTCGCTTCACGGGAAGGGGGGAAGGGATTCACTTGAACCCCGGCTTGAGACGAAGGGGGGCCGACTAGTCACGTGAGTCTAAATCTTGACTATAGGGTAAGCCCATAAAAACAGTTTTCAACTCCTTTGGATACCTACTGACCTTGCCCTTGATCACAAGAAAGGATGAGGTGGATTGGACTGGCTTTGACCGACTGAACGAAGTATCGGGGTTCACTAGGCACAGAAATTAAATGCATAGCCTAGGGGAGTCAGAAATCCTCCGCTCGTTTTGAACTTGACCCCTTGGCAAACATTCCATTCGGTGGAACCCGCGAGAGATTCGTCACCAAAATCGGCTCCGGCATTAAAACCACAGCACGCAGTGGAATGATTGTAATTACAGGATCGACTCCCGACATGCAAGGGCTCTGCTTATGCCCTGTAAGGCTGGATCTTGCCCTAAAAGATCCGGACCGGGCTTATCCTGCCCGTGTCAGGCCATGTGTTTTATTACCCGCGATTTTACGGCCGAGACGGCTTGGAGATAAAAGCCGGTCCGTTTATGTCCGTGTCCCTTTTGCATCGCCAGGTGATAAATCCGCCGCCTGTGATTCTTGTTTTATAAGACTATTGGCTGCTTGTTAAACATGAATTGCTTTGAATCATGCCAGCACAGTAGGTGGGCGACCATTGAGACCACAATCACCCAGCAAGACAACCAAAGTCCTCGACATCGCTTCAGCTCTGAACCAGCAGCACGTTGATCTGAACAGGCACGATGCCAGGAATGTTGGACACTCCGACATTCAAAGAGAGTAGCAATTTTCCTCTACCGGGAACTGCTTCGACTCTTTCCGGCTCTACCACCCCGAATGACCCAGAGAAGTTTCCACGTACATCAACCGATCGCGACCCAGACACTGGAAGCATCGACATGAACCAAAGGCACTCAATTGTTCAGGAACTTGCCCAACAGTACACGAAACAGTCAGCGATCTCTGTGGACGACTCATCCTGCATCTTTGCCAGCACTGACCCCAACTCTCCCCTGAACCCTCGCGGCGATAAGTTCAACGCACGAACCTGGGCCAAGACCATCGCCAAGGCCGCCAATGACCGAGGCCAGGGCTTTCGTCGTGTTGGATTGTGTTTCCAAAACGTCAACGTCTTTGGATATGGCACGCCAACTGACTTTCAGAAGGATGTGGGCAACGTGTGGTTGGCGTTGCCGGCCATGACGCGTCGTCTATTTTCCAAGACGGCCGGTCAAACTCGCATTGACATCCTTCGCCAATTCGATGGTCTTATTCGTCCTGGTGAGATGTGTGTTGTCTTGGGCCCGCCTGGCTCGGGTTGTTCGACTTTTCTCAAGACAATTTCGGGCGAGACCAACGGCATTTACATCAACAAGGAGAATGCCTACTTCAACTACCAAGGCATACCGGCTGACGAGATGCACACTGCGCATCGAGGTGATGCGATCTATACTGCTGAGGTTGATGTTCACTTTCCGCAGATGACTGTCGGCGAGACTTTGACGTTTGCTTCTCGCGCTCGTTGTCCAAGGGATTTGCCCGAGGGCGTGACTCGCAACCAGTATGATACCCTCCTCATGTTCACTAACTGAGATTATGGTCTAATATGGAACCCGGCAGATACTGCGAACACTATAGGGACGTTGTCATGGCTATGTACGGTATTAGTCACACTGTCAACACCAAAGTTGGAAACGACTTTGAGAGAGGCGTATCAGGAGGTGAGCGCAAGCGCGTAACTATTGCCGAAGCAACTCTCTCGAACGCGCCTTTCCAATGCTGGGACAAGTAAGTCGAGTTCTTATTCTACGATAAACCTGATTATGCTAACTATCTATCCACAGTTCAACTCGTGGTCTCGACTCTGGTAATGCCATCGAGTTCTGCAAGACCCTTCGCCTCCAGTCAGAGCTCTTTGGCCAAACATGCGCCGTCTCGATTTACCAAGCCCCGCAAAGCGCCTACGACCTCTTCGACAAAGCGACTGTTCTCTACGAAGGCCGTCAGATCTACTTTGGCCCAGCATCCAAGGCCAAGGAGTATTTCATCAACCTTGGATTCGAGTGTCCAGCCCGTCAGACAACCCCCGACTTTCTCACGTCCATGACCTCGCCAACGGAGCGTATTCCTCGTGCTGGATGTAATCCTCCACGAACAGCCGACGACTTTGCAGCAGCTTGGAGAGCCAGTGCCGAGTATAAAGCGCTACAAGCAGAAATTGAAGAGTATAAGATTCAACACCCTCTCAACGGACCCGATGCCGAGACTTACAGGCAACTCAAAAAGTCAGCTCAATCCAAGGGTCAACGTCTCAACTCGCCATACATCCTCACTTACTCCCAACAAGTCCAACTCTGTCTCTGGCGTGGATTCAAGCGACTCATTGCAGATCCATGGATGACTGTCGGAATGCTCATTGCAAATCTAGTCCTCGGCCTCATCGTCTCTTCCTTGTTTTACAACATGCGAATGGACACCGGTTCATTCTTTACTCGCGGTTGCGTCCTCTTTGTTTCCATTCTCTTCAATGCTTTTGCGTCGGCTCTTGAGATCATGACGCTGTATGACCAACGACCTATTGTTGAAAAGCATTCTCGCTATGCATTCTATCATCCGTCTGCTGAGGCATATGCTTCTGTTCTCGTCGATCTTCCCTACAAGGTCCTCAACGCCATTGTCTTTAACCTAGTCTTTTACTTCATGACCAATCTTCGCCGAGAGCCAGGGCCGTTCTTCTTCTATTTGTTCGTGGTATTTCTCATCGTCTTGGCCATGTCTGGCGTTTTCAGATCAATGTGAGTTTAGTTGAAGACCTAAAATTTGAGCAAGTACTAACAGAGTGACAGCGCCTCTATGTCGCGCACCGTGTACGAGGCGGAGATTCCTTCCGCAGTTCTGCTCATCGCCTTGATCGTCTTTACCGGCTTTGTAATCCCTGTTGACTACATGCTCGACTGGTGCCGATGGATCAACTATCTTAACCCCGTGGCCTACGGTTTCGAGTCGCTCATGGTCAACGAATTCCACGGCCGAGATTTCAAGTGTTCGACTTACATACCCGACTACGCCGATGCTAACTCCGACTCTGTGGCATGCAATGCTATTGGTGCCATCCCTGGCCAGGCCTTTGTCAACGGAGACGCCTACATCAACTCGGCATATAGTTACTATCACGCTCACAAGTGGAGAAATGTCGGCGTTGTCATTGCCATGATCATCTTCAATCACGCCGTCTACTTTATCGCCACCGAGTACATCACAGCCAAAAAGTCCAAGGGCGAAGTTCTTGTGTTCCGCAAAGGCTTCGTTCCGCCAAGTTCCGTCAAGACCAACAACGACATAGAAAAGTCTACTTCCGACCTCCCAACTGTTCTGAGAAAGCCCGACAACAACGCTTTCAATAGCAAGGGAGCTTTCCAAGGTTCAGTTAGCGTTTTCCACTGGAACAACGTCTGCTACGATATCAAGGTGAAGAAGCAACCTCGACGCATTTTGGATCACGTGGATGGTTGGGTCAAACCCGGAACTCTCACGGCCTTGATGGGAGTTTCAGGCGCTGGGAAGACGTCACTCTTGGATTGCTTGGCTGACCGCGTTGGTACTGGTGTCATCACTGGTGAGATGTTGGTGGACGGAAAGATGCGTGATCACAGCTTTCAGCGCAAGACAGGTTACGTTCAGCAACAAGATTTGCATCTTGAGACCAGCACCGTCCGGGAGGTAAGTTGACACTGTCGCCAGGATTTCGGAAGGAATTTCTAACCTAATGAAACAGGCCTTGGAATTCTCTGCTCTTCTCCGTCAACCAGCCAGCACGCCAAAGAACGAGAAGCTAGCCTACGTAGATGAAGTCATCCGCCTCCTCGACATGGAAGAGTACGCCGATGCAGTTGTCGGCGTGTTAGGAGAAGGGCTCAACGTCGAGCAACGCAAGCGTCTGACAATCGGTGTCGAACTTGCTGCGAAGCCGCCTCTCCTTCTCTTCGTCGACGAGCCAACATCAGGCCTTGACTCACAGACCAGTTGGGCTGTCCTGGACTTGCTTGAGAAGCTATCGAAAGCTGGACAGAGCATCCTCTGCACAATTCACCAACCTTCTGCTATTCTATTTCAGCGGTTTAATCGCCTTCTCTTTCTGTCCAAGAACGGCCGCACTGTTTACTTCGGTAAGTACCCTTCTATTTATCCATTCCTCTACCCAATCATACTCGTGAAGTAGGATTAACCGCGCTGTAGGCGACATTGGTGACCACTCTAAGACTCTCACCGACTACTTTGAACGAAACGGCGCGCCGGCTTGTCACCATGGAGAGAATCCAGCCGAATGGATGCTCGAAGTAACTGGAGACGCCCCAGGAAGTCAGTCAGACACTGACTGGCACCAAATCTGGCGTTCCAGCCCAGAGTATCAAGCAGTCCAGGACGAATTAGCTCGCCTAAGGTCTCTTGGCACTCAACGATCATCCACCGACGCTCATGACCCTGCCTCCTATCTTGAATTTGCTGCTCCTCTCTGGGACCAGTTCGTCATCGTCATCCGCCGCGTGTTTCAACAATACTGGCGCACACCCACCTACATTTACTCCAAATTCGTCCTCTGCATTTCCGTCAGCCTGTTTATTGGCCTCGTTTTCCTCGACGCCCCCCTCACGATTCAAGGTCTTCAGAACCAGATGTTTGCTCTTTTCGAATTCTGCAGTATCCTAGGACAACTAGTGCAGCAACAACTCCCGCATTTCGTCACGCAGCGGAACCTATATGAAGTCCGTGAACGTCCTTCAAAGACGTATTCCTGGAAGATCTTCATGTTCAGTCAGATCATTGTCGAAATTCCCTGGAATATTCTGGCCTCCGTCTTTATGTGGGCGTTTATCTACTTTCCGGTTGGAATGTATAAAAACGCTGACGCCGCAGGACAAGGCGCAGAGAGAGGCGCCCTGTCCTGGCTTCTCTTCCTCCAATTTCTTTTGTTTACATGTACCTTTGCCAACATGTGCATTTCCTTTACTGATTCAGCTGAAGGTGGAGGCAGTGCTGCCAACCTGCTCTTCATGCTGGTGTTTTTCTTCTGTGGCGTTCTGGCCTCACCTACCTCGATGCCAGGTTTCTGGATTTTCCTCTACAGAGTGTCGCCGCTCAACTATTGGATCTCGGCTGTCTTATCCACCGGGATCGCCAACGTGGACATTACCTGTGCAGCCAACGAGTACACCACCATCATTCCGCCTACGAACCAGACTTGTGGCGATTACATGGCCAGGTACATGTCAACCATGGCCGGATATTTGCTGGATCCTGATGCGATGAGTGATTGTAAATACTGCAAGATGAAGGAGACCAACACCTACTTGGCCGGTATTAGCTCTCACTACGATGAGAGATGGCGCAACTTCGGAATTGGCTGGGCTTACATTGTTTTCAACGTCATTGCCGCCTTGATTCTGTACTATCTTGTTCGGATGCCCAAGAGGAACAAGAAGATCTAGGCTGGCTTCAGGTGGGTGAGATGGTAGAAAGGGGATGAAACCTCAACAGCTGGCATTTACTTTCAGTTGTGTATTTATAGATAACGGACCTTAACTCTCGACAGAGATGTCTTGGGGACATTAGCATGGTTTGGAGTAGATATTGGAAAACTGATATAGTGATAGTGGGGAGGTGATTGACGCGCCAAGGTGTAGGGGCTTCCTCTGCTGGGGACCTGGGCCGGGATTATGGAATCGCAACTCAAATAATACAGTATAATAGCAGGGATTAGCAGACTTTGCATGCAATGGTCATTAAGAGGTGATTCTAGCTGTATTAATAAGTACTCGCTTGTATGTCATCGCTTTGAGTACCAACTAAGCCAATCAAATGATATAGCACGGCTCCGTCAGCGAAGTCACGAATCAACCTTGAGAGAGCCTTGCGAGGAACAAGATGAAAATGATGTGGATGAAATGGATGCCTGATGCGTGGCGTGGCGCATTGCAGGCCGCCTTTGAGGCCGTATGCAATCAGGCTGTGAGGCCTCCAAGACTTCCACCGTGGCATAAACACCTCTGACGCACCTTGTCCTACACTTTTCTGACCAAATCACACTGAAAATGTCTGGGTTCGAAATTGTGGGAGTTGTTGGGCTCCTCGGAAGCGTCAAAGGCGCTGTCGAGACCTTCAACCTGCTTGCCGACCTCTTCGCCTCGGACACCGGGCTTGGGCACGTAGCGTTGATGTACAGCCTCGAGAGCATCCGCTTCAAGGTCTGGTGCGAAAATGTCAAGGCGGACGACGAGTCTGCCTGTCTCCTCCGAAAACTGCCCCAGGAGATTCAGACGTGTGTCGCCAACGTCATGGCCGAGATGGTAGAAATTCAGGAAACGATCAAAAAGCACTTTGTCGACAAGTATAAACTCCCACCATTGCAGCAATTGCCCCCAGGCGTCACGTTCAGCCCAAAAAGTTCACGGATTGCCCAGTTGCGGTCACAGTATGCCAAGCTCAAGCTGCGTCATCGCTGGAGCTGGGTCACAAGGAAGAAGCCAGAGTTGAAGGATTTGGTGAAGAAGATTCAGGAGTTGAATGCGCACCTAGACAGGATTGTGCCGCAGACCGAGGCTGACAAGGCGAGATTGGTCAAGGCTGTACTCACACAGCTTGACGAGCGCCTCTCCCTCGCGGCGATGTTTGACCCCAAAGGCTCCGAGGATTCACTTCTATCTTTGGCCTGTCAGATAAAGACCATACATGAACAGGATCCAGATGCTGCTGCGGCTCATGTAAAATACATTCACAGCCGAGAGATCTCAGTTTTCTGTAAACCCGAAGTCATGCATGGTCGGCATACTGGCATCTACAGCGCAACAGGAGGACATGGCGACAAGGTTTTTGTCGAGTGGAAAGGTATCAAGGCTGGTACACCTAGGGAGAAGGATATTGAGACCCGGATCCGGGTTCTTGGTGCCCTACTATCCACTCGAGACGCAGAGCCATTTCACCGTATGCCATTTGTCGGCATCTTCGACGACACGGACTTTGAGCACCGTCAAGGAAACCGGCGTATTGGGCTCGTCTACCGCATCCCGAAGAGTCTGGGCAATCTCGACTCACCTTCCAGTCTTGCCGAACGCATCGAAAAAGCCGAGACACGTCCGGCACTGGGTGATCGGTTTGAGCTTGCGACTAAACTCGCCTCAGCCATGTCTCTATTCCACGCAACCAACTGGTTACACAAGTCATTCCGCAGTGACAATATCCTCTTTGGCGAAGGTGAGGATATCACTAAGCCATACATTTTAGGCTTCGGGTACAGTCGCCCAGCCGGTGATGACTCGATAGAGACTCACCCCGCGGGTGACCCGAAGCTCGACCTCTACTATCACCCGGATGTGAGTGAAGGGTGGACAAAGGTCAAGGACATATACAGTCTAGGCATCGTGTTGCTCGAAGTGGCATTTTGGAGGCCCATGTTCGAGGATCGGCTCCTGGGAATGGGACTGCATCAGGTGTCGGAAGACATAGCGGCATCTTTGAACGGCAAGTTTGGTGAAAGCTTGGTGGGCATGGTAGGACAGGTCTATGTAGACGTTGTCAAACGTTGTTTGGCTGGCTCTTTTGACGTTCAGACGGGCGAGACACGAGAGGAAGCAATGGAGCTAAGTAGAAAGTTTTCTTACTCCGTTATTCAACCTTTGGCTTCATGTAAGGCCTAGGTATTCTGGGAAGATACGTGATGGATGTTGGGTTTCTGGGCGAGTGCCGTAACTCCCGCATTTAAATAGATCTCCAATCGAAGCAAAAGAATTACAGAGTGCTCTTCCAATTTTCCCACCCTTCCTTCAGCTTGGTCTGCAACTGACCCCCAAAACCACTCGGGGGTTCAGGGGCAGGTTGAACGTAGTAACCTGGCTGTCCCCTTTGCCCAGTAGCCACCGCATACGTGCTATCCAGTATCATAAATTCCTGAAGCGTCGAGACCATAGAGAGACCATTGTGCCGGGTAGTTTCCATCACGTTGTCTTCTAGCGGAGAGACTCCGTTTCCTTCCCAAGGCATCATCTTGGGCCAGTCACCTTGGTTCCGTCGCACGCAACGATGTGCGTCTAGATACGCGTCCCTGTCAGCCATGCTTTCATTATGCGGCATTTAATCTTCTTACCTAGACTTGGATCCTTGGAATGAAAAAGATCTCTCCAATTTGGTTGTTTTAAAAGTATGAGTTGGGCTGTCATGTTCGCATCTGCAAGGCTCCCGGCTGTTCGGGAACCACGACGAACCAGAATATGGAGGACCCGTTCCATGTCGTTGTTGAAAAGCTCCTTCTCTTGACGCCCCCCATTACAGACCCAGGGAGGGCATATGCCCCCGAGCTTTATAGCCAGGGCCAACCCTACCGCTGTGTGTCCCGCAAAGCTGCCATCATTTTTTGGTATCTCCAGGTCGAGCTTGGCTCCGTGTTTGACGAGAATTTGGACGGCCAATACATTACCTCTGGACGCGGCAAGCTGTAGAGGAGTGCGTCGGGTGTTCTCGCTGATATAATCGTAGTCGTTGATCTCCGTGGAGAATGTTTTGGCAAGGGTTTCTAAGACGGCAGCATTCTGAGCATTGGCAACTTTGTGGCTTGGCAATCCCTTCCATGTATTAAGATACACAAAGATTGGCTTTCGAAGTGACAGCATTATATAGGAAGAAAGCTTCCCGCACTTTTGAACAAGCCACTCAACTCTGTCGGCAGTCAGTTTGCGGCATAGGAGAAGACTGTCAAACGCAGTCAAGCCCTTGCCTTCCTGACTAGGGCCAAGAAGTCTGTATCTTTCAGAGTTTCTGTATATGAGGTCGGCAATCTCCTTTGCCGACTCTGGATCTGGATTCATTCCTAGAGCCTGTTCAAACGGCCTGAAGCCATTGTCGACCTTGGCATAGGGATTGGCGTTGTGTGAGAGCAGTTCACGAGCATAGCCCGGCCACGTTTTCATGGCTGCGGAGTGTAGAGGCGTGAATCCGTTACGGGTAGGAATGTTGACCAGGCTCGGGAATGTTTTCAGGAGGAATAAGAATATGTCTCTTGCATCGTGGTAAATCGCTCGGTGGAGGGCTGTGTAGCCGTCGAAACTATCGAGGTCGCTCAAGATGGGCAATGGGTCGACACCTTTCGATCTGAAATTGTCTATGAACAGCTTGAACAGATCTGTGTCTTTGTCGCAGATGGCGTGGTACAGTGCGATAACGCGTGCTGGGGCTTGCAGCAATGCTGGGTTAGCCCCGAGGGAGAGGAGAGCTTTACCAGTCGCTAACCTGGCCTGATGAAAGTCTTTTTTGTGGTAAATATGCCGAAAGAGGTTGAAAGATTGGCCTTGCTCCATTGAAAGTCGTAGTGCGAGAGTGCATTGCGTAGGCCCCAACGTAGGCGATCCAGGTGTGTGAGTGAGACCAGGTCCGAGGTTCTCAATCCCAAGCGCCTCCCACAGCCACAGCTGTGCAAGACTTGTTAGACTTGCAGCTTGAAGATCCTTATCGACCAAATCTGGCTCGGCTTTAACCACCAACGAAAGCATGTCGTAATGGTGGCAAATCGAGAGCACATAGATGAGGGCTTTGTAGTCTGGTATGCTCAGCCGGCCGCCAATTGTGTGCAGACTCAGTAGCTTTTCGAATAACTCGCGACGACACTTGAGAGCGGCCCAGAACAAAGGAATTCCCATGGCTCGCAAGGGAAACAAACGCGGATCCCAAGGGGGTTCAAAGTTCTCCGCTGCGAGTTTTGCACCCCCAGGCATCAACAGTGGTGCGAGTTCTGCAGCATCTGAATCGTCCATCAATGGCAAGAGGTGAAATATCGTGAGTCCGTATTTGTTGATATGGTGTGTCTCGGCGCCCTGATGGCAAAGGTACTTTGCGACCTGAAGGTTCCCCCCTCGGACAGCGTGGAAAATGGGGGTCTCGTTGGCAGTGGTTGTTGCGTTGATATTTGCCTGCTTCTCGAGTAGAAGATACTCAACATGTGCTTTTTCCCCAGCCATGGCGCAAAGGTGAAGGGCTGTCCTTCGGTCTTCTCCATAGACGCTGGAGGGATCTAGGCGTTGGCGAACAATCTCGACGTTGGAGGATCCCATCTGTAGATTAGGTTCGCCCATTGCACTGATGTAGAGTCTGTTGATTATAGACCAACGATCCATCCTAGCACTCATCTCCACAGACGCATAAAGACCGGGATAGTTGTCTTTGAGGTACTTGGAGGCTGCCACGTCGCCATGATCGAACATAGCAATAGCACACCAAAGCTTTCGCGGCAGTTCTGCTGAAAGTCGGCGCTCTGCAATCTCTTCGAGGAGACAAAACATGAATTGATCGAGCGGATTGCCCAGGCGAGCAGCGAGAGCATACCACTCTAGACCTGCCTGTTCATCGACGTCCACCCCCCGACCCCAAATGTATGAAGAGCTGAGGGACCTCAGCGCGGACGCAATTCGCTGGGTTCGATGTGATTGTGACAGGATGTTGCTGCGGATCAAATTTATGTACCTTGACAGCTCCTCCCCTCTATAGGGGGTATGTTCTTCCAGGTCGGCCAACTTATCAACAGGAAGCGACTTCTTGATCTCCTCGCTGGCTGCCAGCAAGGCACGGAAGAAATTGGCTTGGAAGGCAGTTGATCGATTGGTCAACGGTGAGTATTCCACCTTCATTCTTGTTAGCGTAACGCTCAATCCCGTATATTTCTTGAGGGAAGTACATTTATAGCATTAACCAGGTTGTCATTCCAGCAAGCCGGGCCTGGCTGATTCTCGGTGGCGGTGGTCGATCTGTTTTCCTGTCAGTTAGCATTCACGGGAATATCCATATGCTGAACAGGACGTACTCACAGGTGCGGTGTGTCTCTACCCACAGCCTGGGCCCAGGGCAAGAAACAATCGGGAAGCACATCTTGCATTTGTTTCCTATTCCGTTGATGGCGGCAAAGGGTTGTCAGCCTCAGTAGTATGCCATCGGTGCCAGTTGGGAGCAAGGACTGGCACGCCAACTTCGTCATACTTCCTTCATCTTCATCCGGCATCAGCTTCACAGACTCGATGAATCGGCGCTTGGTATCAGTATCAAATTGATACTGCATATGAGGATCCAGGAAGGTCCCCCCAGGCGGGATGAACCCCTCAGCTGACCATAGAGTAGCCATGACCATTCCAAACGAGTACACATCTGCCAGTTGCCAGTTGGTATCTTGGTGTCGCCGAAGGGCTTCGGGCGACTGCCAGGTCGGTGTCCCGATAGCGAACTCGGTCGCACCGTACGATGAAGCCGCTGCGACACCAGTCAAGTCCGATATCTGTGCGACAACATCCCGAGAAGGATGGCGCGTAACGAGGATGTTCCTGGGCTTTAGGTCTCCATGGATGAGACCGGCAGAGTGAATGGCAGCCACACCCAGGGCGATGTCCAAACTCAGATGAGACTTTCTAGCCACGCTGCTATACGAACGCAGATCCTGTAGACAGTCTTCGAGTGTGCCTAACTTGGTGAGTCAAAGAACATGTCTGGCTGCTCGGGAGAAGTACCAAAGTGAGCAAACTCGAGGCCTAGGATTGGGAGTACACTAGTATCCTCCCAGGCGATGTGCTTCAGCTTGCAGATGTTCTCATGTGTACGTAGAGCCGGGTGACAAAGTGCTGTCAACTCATGCCAGAGCCAGTGATAGATCTTCTTGTCCGACGCGGGACCATCATGTGCTGAGGTGTATCTTTTGTAAGCCACCAAAGTCGTCGACGCTATCAATGTCAACAATGAGCCTTCATGATAGCATATAAAAAGGGTGGAGGATGGGATAGCTCACGCTGGATGTCTTCTGGTGGCGTCAGGAGCATGACAGTGCTGGATACACCAGTTCCGATAATGTACTCAGACGGCAGCTGACCGAACGCGGGTCCTGAATACCCAGGTTCTGGCCGGCCCCTCGAAGCTGCAAGCTTGATATCGCCGAGATTCTCCTGTTTTACGTCGAGTGTATCTACAAACGACACCAGGGAAAGGGTCTCTGGGGGGGCAGTAAGACCAAAGCTGTCGTCCTCGATTGTCTTGTCAACATTGTCGAGATCTAGGCAGGCCAAGTCGACATTGAGGCCATCTATTTCTGGCTCTCGAATAAAGGACGATATGACGGGCATGGTGGCATAGGTTGAACGGCAAAGTTGGAGAGAGATAGAGGTAGAAAAAGGTGTGAGCGATTAAGAAAAATGGCCAAGGAAGGAGGTGAGGCTGTGTTGTTAGGCATGAAGGCAACCGCATCACTCACTCATTCGAGGGTATAACGGCCATCATTGGGCCACTAAGCGCGTGGCGTAATTTTTGCAGACACTCGCATGAACCGGAGATCCACGAGGTCAGGACCATAACTAGCGGTTAGAAAGGACCATTATGAGGAATTAATGGAGGGTTTAATTGGGATTTAGGAATAGTATATTGAACATAAATGAATTGAGGTTCACGAAGTTTAATGACGACTCGCAGAAATGAGGCTGATGGCAGTTCATACCGACTTCAGAGTCGAAAGAAGCCAAGAGCCCAATAGCCAACCTACTTCAAAATATCTTTCGTCCAAGAATGTCTCGTTTCTCGGTTCCCCCAAATTGGCGAAGACGGAGTTATCTGTTTCAATCGCTCTAGAGCGGCACGAATCCCGTCCTTGTCCACATCCTTTCCTTCGTAATACTCGTGCATTGCATTTACCAGGTATAGGTCCTCGGCTATTTCCGGCCAGTCTATCGATGAGCGATATGATGTCGGAGGTTTGGTCGGGCTGATGAACCGCTCGTATTTGTCACGAAATATATGGTAATGCGTCGTTGCGTCCCAGGGATCCCAGCGCCAGCGGTTCTCCGAGGTGGCTCTGATGGGGAGAGGGTTCTCTATCGCAGCGGATTCGTCCTTTCTGCCGAGTAGAAACTGCATAAGCTTCCCAAACTGCTCCGTTGTTGGGGGGAATAGAGTATAAGGACCCCCTCGACGTCCCGCATGGAGGTACACTTCCCTGCACTTTTGTGGTATCAGCATATATGTTGAAGGAATCATTGGGCCTACAGTACCTCGGTTTCCGACTCTCCTCTGTCGAATAGTACGACCCCTCCAAAGATCTTTGCTTCAGCCCAGTAACCTACAACATCAGCGACCCCGTTCGGGTATTGCTCAGTGGCAGTATAACATGCGTGGCAGAAAGCAGTAGGGTACCGAAAGGAGTCCCACCGACTCATATCTCGGGGCTGATGTATCCATTTTTCATATTCGTTGTGTGTATGGTTTACTCCATCCAACTGGTATACGTGAACAGCAATCTGATGGCATGATACTGCGAGGAGTTCAAGGAGGCGAAGGTGAAAGGGTAACGAGCCGAACGCCGTTTGTGCAAAGGCGTTAAGCAACTAATAGAGGGCTTAGCATTCATTCAGACGGAGAGGTACGAGGTGGACCTGCAGGCAATTTAAAGCGCAATTTCGTAACTGCAAAGTTTGATCGAAGTTCTCGAGCTCTCACGATAGTTCCAGGGCAGAGTTCATCATGTTGATTTACTGGATGCTCATCTTGTGGCCAGTGAAATTCTATATATGAACGTCTAGTGGGAAGTCCGTCGATAATTTCAGCAAACGTGTGTTCCGCCGGGCCCGTCTTTAACACCCGTATAAGAGCTTGCTCAAAACCTTGCCGGTGACCTGCTTCCAGAAACTCAACACCGAACGACTCGCCTGATTCGCCGCCAGCCATTTCCAGGGCTACCAGAGAAGAACCAAAGAGAGAGAGGAAGAGATGGAAAGAGGGAGACCCGTCGTACAAAACACCCGGATTGGCCGATAGAACTGAGAAAACGGTGGTTGGGATAGCGTAATGCGGCTAAGAAAAACACCGCACCAATGAAAAGGAAAGAAGAATGCAAGTTGAAAATGAGGCAGATCAGCCCACCGGATTTTGGATCGATCTGCGAGAAAATGAGGAGAACAGAACAGGGGGGAGCTAGTCAAAACCTCCGCATGTGCCCACCCTTTTGAGATTTACAAACTCAGCAGAAGCCCAAGAATTAGGTGCTGTTGAGCAGAGAGTGTTTCATAGTTGGAAACGGCTAAACAATAGTTCAAAGAGAGTTATCTCGTTCCCTTAAATGTCCTGTTGGGCTCGCGAAACCCGAGATGACAACTATTTTTATGACACGGACTGGCCACGGCGAGTCAAGGAATCCGCCAATCAGGCCCAAGAGATTAGGTTTCTCGGGTAACGCCTAAACTCCTTGGCGCCTGATATTAAGTGAAGATGCGTTCTTGATTGGCTGAAACACCAGCACTTTGTGTCTGCGCTATATCTTCATTTAACTTCGATGTGCCCAACGAGATGACATTGAGAACAGCTGCCCAATTTCTGACTCACAGTTCTTGCTAGAAGCTTCTACTGCGACGAGTTTCACAATGACAGGTCCACGTGTTCCAAAAAAAAAAAAAAACCCCTAACAGGTATCACTGGGCAGTTAATTGAGGCCCCCCTGAGGCCTGTTTATTACACGGCACCTAAATCAACCACAGATGAAACGCCGACGTGTACATGGCCTACCACGGATAACCGAATAAAATATCAGTATATATCCCATTGAGCGAGTTACCTCTCTATCGCCGAGTGTCAAGATGTTGTCAGAACCATTTACATTAGCTTATGCTTATCACCTCATCGGCTACGCTGCAGACAGAAACCTGCAGTTGAAACTCGCGTGGTAGTAGGCAAGGTCACGGAGCCCTATGATTACTAGACAATGACATTAATTTGTTGCATAAATCTGTGCAAATGGCGTCTCTACCACCAAACTTACGGCGTTTGAACCGGAGCCCACGGTATTTTTAGCAAAGCGAAGTGGTGCTCGTGGTTGGTCCTCAATATGCCTACTCCATACCTCAGAATTCCGCACCTCAGAATCCCACGGGTAGAATTATTGAGGCCAGCTTTGGGCACGAGGGAATTTCACGCCTACTTAACTTTCCAGAAGCCCTTTGATTCCGAAGCAAACGTTTCCCTCCTGTGAATTCTCGCTGCAAGGTCCCTTCGCATGTTTCAACAATGAATAACCTTATGCCACGAGATTTCACAATTAATGGGATTCAACGTTTCGGTATCACTCTTGCAGGCCCACCATGCGAGCCCTTGCAAGAAAACACGGAGGAGTTTACCTGGGTAAGCCTGGCAAACCCAATACCCTTGGCATCTCCTAACAATACCTAACCCTCGGTAGCTGGCGTTTGCAGCCCACGCCGGTGTCTCGATTCTTGAAAAGGTTGCCGGCCGCCAGGCCATGACGACCCTTGGGGTAACACTTGTTCAGGAATGGCTTCGTGGAGATAGTGACTTTCGATTCCTTGGAGACCTGGCTCGCATGGCTGAATATGTGGACAATTTTCTCCGTGCCATTCGGGGCAACTTCCCCCGTGTCGTCGTGGACAGTCTTGGGAGTCTTGACGTGATTGCTGAAGCAAGACTCATCCCCTCGCAGGATCACAGCTTCTCCAAGTATGACCCCAAGAGAGCTGGTGGGATCTATTACAACCGCTCTGTATGTAGTTTACAGTTCAGTTGTGAATGTGTTCGATGTGATGGTCCCCCATACTGACTCATCCCCTAGCAAGTCTCCCAGATGGTGTCAGCTGCCCGAGAAGCTAACGAGACAAGTCGCCACGGCAGGAAAATATCCGCTCGCTTTAGGACATTTTTGTTCATGTTTGCCATAGCCACTGCTCACGAACTCACCCACCTCTTTGTCGGATATCTTGCTCAAGGGCAGGACTCTACACAGTCGTACACGCCGCCAACCCTGTCGTATTTGAACTATGCCGGACCCAGCAGGGGTGAGTCTGGCCGCTGGCTGGAGAGCCTTTTATTTGGCGGTTCTATTGAATTCTATAGAAACAGTTTGGATGACGATGGTCAGGTATGTTCAGCCTTGAATGCTCCATTACGAATATCGTGAGCTCACAAGCGAAAGGCTGGAATCCCATACATTCTTGACTCAAACGCCCTTGCGCGCAAGATTGAACCATCTTGTGTACGACAACTAGTGACGAATATCCGAGGTAACCAAACCATACCACATGAAGAAGTCTGCTTGAACTGACATGTTTCAAAGACTTCGATACATTTCCCTTCACTACTACTGGCAAGGCTCTCACCGCGGAGGAGAGGAGGAAGGAAGGCCTACTTAGCATGGGCTCAATATACGTTAATGCATCACAGTCAAGTGGTGCACATATGCGCTCGAGACAGGAAAGACCGGCACCGTTGTATGATATCTCAGCTGACGAGCTTTGGCGGGTACCTCTTGAGCCGAGACGGGTCTTGGTGAAGATCCGTGTAGCTTAATGCACATAGATGACAAAATACATATGATTACGCTCCCTGAACAGACTATGTTCTTGGGTTACTAGACCTGTTGCTATCCGCGAATTGCAAACCTTGACAGAGCCAGAACTTGCCGGGCCTCTTGGAGAGTGGCCCTCACTATGATCGCGCACCTTGTAATAGAGATCGTGACAAGAGTCACTAGACTGGACATTTGGCCTGGTCGGCATGGCGGCAGCACTCATCAGGGTCCCCGTTTCACTCTCTGTTGATCGATGCCCAGGCCGGTGCCCAAGGACCATTAGGCTGCAAGTTGTTAGGCAGCCGCGAAGCTTCGTTGCCCCAAGCTACTATGTTTTGATTCCCTCATTTATTGAGAACCGCGTCTTTTGTTATTGTGATTGATGATCTCTTTTTGAAGACATCATTGATGATAGGAAGCAGGGTCGCAGTTGTGTAACCCCGAGTGCAGCGCCTCAAAACGATGGGCAAATGAAAATAGTGAGGCGTCAGATCTGGTACGAGAAGTGCGGCCGTCATTTTGGCCGCCTACGAGCGAGTTGTCAGGCTGGCAGGCGTATCATCTATTACTAGCTGATGGCCTCAGAGACGATCAACCGTGAGCACGGCAAACAGTAGCCTCTCGGTAAGAAAATGGGCAAGATCCATGTTCAAGGTACCGTGCGAGACTTTTGTGTAGGCTTTTACTACGCGTTGGCATAGTTCTTTGTTTAGATATCATTCGTATCCGAGTTTTATGTGATCAAACCCCGGGCAAAGACGCGAAAGGAGCACGTAAACAAGAGATTCAGGCACATTTCCTGCAGCTCAAGCGTCCAGAAATTTAGGTACCTTACCCTTACATCCACAATCCCAACCATGGAAAGTCATGGGAGGCCTGACGCCTCACAGCCTGATTCTCTGAGCAAGCAGCCCCGTCGCCACGTGGTACACATGCTGTCAGTCCATCTTGGGTTTTCCAGAGCTTGTATTGTTGCCTAAATGTTCCCGTCGCAAGCGTGGGAGCTCGAAAATGGCTAGACTGGTACAAACTGCCACAGAGTTGTTCCATGCTTAGTTCTCAGCACACTCCCCCCATCCTCCTGAGCCGTGACCATCATCATTGCACTAGACCAGTACGGCATCAATAGCTGATAGCCACCATCGGGATGATGCCTCGGTACCATCAACTCCCAGTCATTCAAAGCCTCAGCTGAGGCAAGCATGCCGTTTTCGCCGTCGTGGCCCATGTACACCCTGGCCTTTGTGTTGAAAAACCCAATGTAGTTTTGGCTATCGACACATAGCCAGTGATTGTTGGCGTCGGGGTCTTTTTCAATGTCTTGGAGGTAGAGGCCGGTACTTGTGAGCGTGATAGCCCGGTCGGTGCCCTTTTCGATGATCATGTACGTGTTGCCAGGCCAGGGAACCTGGTAGTTGCGGCTGTAGCAGGGGTCATCAGCCGTGATGGTGGTTGATTGAGGTGTCAAGATGGAGGCAGCACTTGTTGACGCCTCCGTTTTGGCATCATCGTTATCGCGTAGGAGATCCATGGCTACCTAGTGAGCTTAAGGTTATTGTGTAAAGTAGGAGCCTCACCTTCTTGTTTCAGGCTTCGAGGGCGAGCCAAGTGGCGACAGATGAGCAAGTTAAAAGGCACCATTAACCGCCGAACCATAAACCCCGCACAGCAATTATACTGACGTAAAGGCAATATGTTGGGGTGGTCGGCCTCCCAGACAAGGTGCTTGTGACGTGATGCTGAGACTCGGCGATTTACATTCCGCCTGGGTATTAATCCGATTATCTTGTCTATAACGTGGCCATCATTTAGTCTCTTACGGCATCGGGGTTCAATACAGCCAGATATCCATATGTACTTTATTACTATGGCTGATGCCCTCTTGGAGACGTGCTATCATAATCAACAACAACGGTGATGCCGTTTGCTCAAGAGCCTAAATTCATTCCAGGATCACCATTTCCCAGTTAGGCTCTAGAAGAATCCAATCCGTCTCCTCAACAACAGCCATCCCAACCCGACTCCAAATACCCGAACCAGGCACGCTTTGCTCAACAACCAAGACATTCAGCTTCCCCGTTTCCTTTGCATTAGCAATCTCATAGAATCGAGAGATAAAGATCAAATTCATAGATTGCGTCCCTCCACCTGTCGTTGGATTTGACGTGCCCCCCTCGCGGTGGAGAGCGTTTTGAAAGCTCTGGCTGAAAGATGCTTTCAGCTCGAGCCGTTGGTCCTGTACATGTATCAGGAGCTTCTCTTGATCGACTTTTGCATTTACCACGGCATGGCTTGTCCAGAAAACAAGACGGCCAGTATCATACGCGGGCGTGACGTGTGAATCTGCCTCAGAGATGCCAAGGCTCTCCATCTTTGAGACAATCAAGTCGTCAGTAGCAATCGGCCCCTTGACTACACTCTCTCCCTTCCACTTCAAACCAGACTCAATAGCCTGTCCCAACCCCTCAACGAGTCGGACTTCGCCATCACTCATCAACCCGTAAAAGAGCAGCTCCGCTCCCGTCTTTCCCATGTTCGTCTCTCCCCAGAGCTCATGATTAGGCAGAGTTGGGCCGACAAACCCCGTCCAGCCAAGCCATGACCAGCTAGGGTACGGTACCTCTCGAACCTCGCCATCACCACAAACAACCCGGTGTCTTTCCTCCCGACGCTCAGTTCCAGCTTGCCATACAAGAGATTGATCGAACAGCGCCGTAGGGAGACCCCAGTGCATCATTTCGTTGTTCAAGTGCTCGTACCGACGTACGACACCCAGGAACGCAGGCAGCACGTCGGCAGAAAAAGTAAACTCACGCATACTGAACTGCATGATATACGTGACCAACGCCTTACTGGAGAACTTGGGATCCCCATCATCCCACTCATCATTACATCCAAAAGCCAAAGATTGGACTCGTACCCTCGGTTTTGGAAGTTCGAGTATCACCTCCTCATCCCACATGGCATCTTCGCAGGTCCAAAAGACCTGAGATGGGGTAAACACCATGATGCGTCTGGACAAGATGCGTTCTTGAAATGTCCATCCGCGAGAGCTCCAGGTGGATCGCTCGAGAGGAGCATTGACGAACAAGCCGGCTGTTGGTGCAAGATGGAATCCTTCTGGAGACAGACGGACTGAACGGTTGAAGATGTCGCGTTCCCTTCCTGGAAGACCGGATAATCCGGCTTCTGAATCGTCTCCACAAGCAGCAATGATTGTGAAGAGGGCACGCGAGTAGACTAGATCCATCCGTGATGTTTGATGACTCAGGTCCTTGATATCATCCTGAATGATACAGAGCGCATCAACCCAGAGATATCGCTCTCCCATCTTGGACGTGAGCTCGATGGCGTCCTCAACCGTTTTGGGGAGAGACACCTCATCGAGACCGTTGACTTGAGTAAGTCGAGAAAAGTTGTCACTTGTCAACCGTCTTCGGGCCCGGTGTTCTGGCGTCTCGCTGTTGGCTCCCCAAACGTAGCTGAGTGCAATGTATCGGCTTTGTGAAGGCAAGTTCACAATCCGACGTTCCTTGACGTCAATGGCTCTGAATGGCTCAAGCCAACTGTCATCGCTTCCAGCAAGCCAGGGAGGGTTGCAACACTTATCTCCATGCTCTTTCTCGCACTTGTCAAGCCAACTCTTGACAAGAGAAATGTCCAAGTGTTCACCAACCTGCCGACCAGACCCCTGTGGTGAAATGAGTCGACCATTCAGATCGAATTGGCCAGGACTGTCACTAGAGTCTCCCTTTGACCAAATGGCGTGTAGTCGAACCCAGTCGGTTGCCATGAAAGAAAGAACAGCATAAGGATTCGGCTCCAACGTGAGCAGCAACCGATGCACAAACAAGTCATCTTTCCTTTCAGCGAGTCTCACATTGAAATCTTCCCAAACTTCGCAGAAAAACTGAGGCTCAATAGAACATTTGATGTCCTTATCACCCCAAGTGACACGCATGCCATATTCTTCAACCTCTGGGTCGATCTCTTCCTCACCATTCTCAGGGAGGGGCTTGCGTCCATAAAAGACATCCGCAAAGTGTTCTCTAGATGTTTTCTTATGCCGTTCTCTCAATGAATCAACTATGAGATTGCATACCGGGCACTTGTCTGATCGAAAAATGATGTCTTTGAGGGTCCCTAGGGATGTGTTGGGTGAGGGATCATTTGGACCGGGTGATGACTTGGGTGCATAGATCAGATTTTTGAAATCAACAGCAGCACAAGTGCTGCATAGTTCGTTATTTGGCTCCGTCATCGTGGAGACTTGCCAAGTCTTATCCCTGGGAAGTGCATATTCTCAAGGCAATAATACGACAAGGAATACGATAAGGAATACGATAATCCCGCAAGTGTCACGTGTACCTAGCATCGAAGCAACCCAGCTGGGCTTGGCCAATCATGGCTGTGTCAGCTTACTCTGCTGCCTAAAGCTTGCATGTCGACAGATCCCATCCAAACAAACCTGACAATCTCAAATCAAGTTGGTTCAGACAGCATTTTGAGCCTGAGAAATGAACTGCGAGTGGTGATGTGGTAATTAAGCATGCCCAATATGAAAAGAAAAGAAGGGTCCGCACCTCCCCTTAGTACCTATCCCCGAGGTTCTGAGCGCAAAAAGTGACAGAGACAACAGTGAAATGTTACTGTTGAATCATGGGCAGACAGGGACTCGAACCCTGGACCACTTCGGTAATTGTTATGGCAAGACAATAGAAGTATTATTCCACTAAACCACCCGCCCGGATCGCGAGGGTTTAATATGTCCTTATATGCGTGGCGAAGCTGAGTTGACGACCACTCACCCTAGAGCCACCAACCACTCCATCTTAGCAAGGTATCTTTTCGACTGCCGGCATGTAATGGTAAATATTCCCTTGATTTCATTGTGTTTCAATATCATATATTCGCATCTGCATCTGATTTTCATTGTCGCATCTCTCGTCGGCGGCTTTATCATTCGTCCATCAGTTCGCTCTTCTCGTCTAACCCAGACCACTTTGGCTTCCCATCTGGAATATCCACAACTCGTTGAGGGTAAAAGATGTGGCATCTAAAAACATCAGCCTTATTAATAGAAAGAAAAGATTATACTTACTGGTTCTGAAAGTTCTCTCGCAGCTCAGGTGTGTCCAAGTCCAGTAGAGTCGGAAATAAGAGCACCATATTCCTCCCTTCGTCCATGATCCAGCTGCCGCACTCGTCGCAGCCAACCTTGCATGGGAGTACATGTTCGGATTTCTTTGTGGCCGTCTTGTAGAATCGCAGGCCTTGGACGCCATTCTCAAAAGACAAGTCGGTCTTCTGTAAGATGGCAGCCCACTGGAACGGAGCTCCTGACACCAATCAGCCATGATATCTGAATGGACAAGGGGCCCTTCGAACTACCGTGAATCTTCTTGCAGTCTATGCAGTGGCAATACTTGGATGCGAGCGGCTTGTTCTTGTTCAGCCAGTATTTTACTTTGCCACAGTGACAAGAGCCGTGAACCTTGCGTTCAAATGAGGCTCGCTCTTTCGTAGCCACGTCCGGCTTTTGATAGGGAGGTTGAGTTTCCCATCCCTTGTCATTGTCTGATTCGAAAGCGTGTTGGTGATTTTTCATGTGATATTCGTCAGAGGCCATCTTATGGAGAGTTCAATAATGAGTAGGCAATTTCGAACAGGTATTGTAGTGACAAAAGAAGAGCAATGATCTATTCAAGAGAATAGGCAAAGATATAAAAAAGCCTAGGGCCTTTCTAGGTTCAAGGTGATCCAATCAGGTGAAACCTTCTTGTCGTCATCGATACATCGATGGTCGTTCCCGACACATGACCGCCATACTACAGACTATCTCAATCTCCCCTGGACTTGGGATTCAAAATGTCATTGATCATCTCGGCCCACTTCCACGGGGTCCCTACGTCCGGGCTCTCTTCCGTCACCGCGTTCCAATATTCCCACCCCATCACACCTCCGATCCTTGGATATCTACCCACCAACTCTTTCAGACACGCTTTCAATTTGGCATCGCTCACATAACCTGAGCAATTAGCCGGGTTTGTTACCAAGCCAATGACAACCTTTTCTTGTGGCCAGCCTCGCGCGATAATGGTATCGTAGTCGTGCGTCTTGCTCATGTCTCCCCAGCCGCAATAAAACTGCGTGTTGTACCACGCTATGCGCGATCCTAATCCCTTCTCAAGCTCCTCAATATTGAATCCACCGAGGTTCTGCCTATTAAGCAGTGCCGGCGCGACAGGGGCAAGCGTGACAAGAAACGACTGTCCAAAGTCCGTCTTCAAATGGTCAATCAGACGAACAACTCCGCCAAGCGACATGGCTTCCTCAATGTCAAGATCCAAACCATCGAAGCCTGCCCATTTAATCATCTCTCGAAGAGGCTGGTACCATCTGTGAAAGCCCTCAAGCGACCCATCAAGCTTGGTGTAGGATCCCTGTGCTGCGCCGCCGAGCATGCCGAGGACCTTGATACCGGCCGCCTGGAGCTGACGGACCTCATTCCATAGCGGAATGAACTTGGAGGAATTGTACAAGTCATCGTTGAGGGTAATCTTGTCGGGCGCGTTGAGATGGATCGCGGCGACGATGACGTGTGTGACGCCGGACGAGAGATTGAGAGCGGGGAGGATCGAGATGTACCTGTCGTCTCTGTACTGGGTTTGATGGTAGAATATGATTCGCTTGTGAGATTTATGCTCAGACATGGCCTCGATACGTGGGATGAGCATTGTGTCTTTGGGGATACGTAATCTTTGATGAATGTGAGGCTGTAGCGCGGAGTTGCAGATGTTGAGTTCAGCTGAGACATGAGGGGGACGTGATAGTTGCGGTGTGGGCCGCCGCTCAGTCAGAGTCAGATGGCGTTTCTTCACACATCCCACCCGAATACTTAGTGAACATATCAAGTTTTACATCGGTTTGAGATTATTCATTACCATCGTTGTTTTCTCTATGATGTGTTGGAAATGTGTTCTTTAGTGTAGTTGAAGCCGGGATAACCGACATGCAAGATCGTCTTTCAACGCGACGAGCCAGCCTATTCCCTCAAAGACTACACACAGGCTGGATAGTTATGCATGAGGCAATGAACACACACACACAATCGCGAGGCTGGGGTCTTGGTCGGGAGTAACGATATGAGTCTCTTGAACACGAGGACCGAAGCACTGGAGCGACCAACAAGTTCGACAACAGCTACAACAGCTACAACGGCTACAACAGCTACAGATTGAAAGACTTGAAGAATATGAGATATGAGGGAGCACCGTCACCGACACGACATTCTTCCTTCACGATGAAAAAAGGGACGCATTTCCACCAACGAGAGGAGCAGCTGAGAGGCTTGCGAAAGGACATCCAGACCCCACCAGGGGTTAGTTATCCCAGGGCCATCACCATTGATTTCCCACAATTCTGTCTCTAGGCTTGGGTCGGGTGGAGGCCTCAGTCTCATGCCGATAGCGGCACGTTTAGCATCCGCTCGTGACACGTTCCCTGCACGATCGATGACTTTGTCAAGCCGGCCCAAGCTCGCTACAAGACGTGGATGACCTAGATCGTTGATACGGGACACCGTTAGCTCGCTGCTCCTGTCGAAAGCCACCCGTGGTCATCACCTGAAGGCCCAAAGGGAATATCGCAAGTTCCACCTCCAACGCAAAGTCACTCTCCATCACTGGGAATACAAAGGCATGTCAAGTGCACAACCTGTGCTAGCCCGTTCATTTGAATGATCCCATAGCCATGGGATTAAAAATCCGCTTTCCCTTTCTAAAAACCAACAACGCCAAACCCCCCTTCACTACAGGCCCGCCGACCAGCGGCGGTGGGCTTCTACCCAAGTCTCCTCGTTCTTCTTGTCCTCATTGAGGACGTGCTGGCTGAGCCGATCGAGCCACAGAGCACAGGTGGATACCACTGCTGTCATCGACCGGTCCATCTGGGACTAGAGGGAGGTGTTAGTTCCAAGTCTTTGCGATAGTATTGACAAGAAGAGAGTACTTACAGCGATCTCCTCCCACTTCTTGCCCTTCTGTTGGTGGACTAAGACCCTGGCGATGTCGGAGACATCCCAGCGAACACCACTGGAAGAACCCTGGGAAGGGATATTAGTTTCCAATCCATTACTGGAAGGACCAGGAGTTGTATGGACTCACAGTGTCGGGAGCCAGCCCGAAGTAAGCGGCAGGAGCCGCAACAAGTGTCTCTGGGTGCGAAACCCAAGGTCGCGCTCCAGGCGCCTCTGGCAGAGGGGTTCTCCCTTTCTGCAGGCCCTTTTTCTGCCATGGTGTGAGGATGTTGTCCCGTCGTTCCATAATGGGCGTCGCGATATGGTAGTAGTGGTGGCTTGAGAGCTGTGGATGCTTGAAGGATGGCTTCGAGTAAGCTTCAAGAGGAAGTTCACTTGGAAGTTTGTTGATCAAGAGAAGATATGTAAAGTCAAGAAGGATCATGAAGCAGAAAAAGAAGGGGGAATTTATAGGCGTGGGAGATGCTGGTATTGAGGAAATTTCCCTTTCTCGAACAGACAAATTTTACAATGCGCGATCAATAGGCAGCGTTGAGTTGGTAGAGAAATATATTGGTTGGTATTGTCTCTTGCACGGATTACCATTTATGGAAAATAAGAGAGAATGATTCATTGTGATATAGATGTTGAAGTGAATGTGAAAGAAACGTGATTTGAACTTAAGGTGAGGTCGATGCGAGGAGGTGAATCACGAACGTCGAGTACCTATGATCCATTGTTCCGATTGTAGACGTTTGCTTGACTGAGAATGGACATTCGTTCGTAGCCCAAGTACAATAAAAGTTGCAAACACCCTTTATAACACAATGCTCCTACCAAGAAAACGACGACAGAAAATGCAGTGCACTCACGACTCTATTCATTATTAACTCAGCGACCAATCACATTGTCGCTTTCAGCCTGCCTCAAAGGCGGGGGATCTCAGCTCATGCTCACTTCTGACACTTCACAATCGTTCATCGCAAAGACATTCACTTGACTTTAAACGGAGAAATCGCAAAAATGACATCACAGGCTCGAATCCTCATGGCCCCGAAGAGGCCCACAGCAGACGACCAGAAAAACACATCCATCTTTCTCGCCGGCACGACAAGCGCCACAGGCGAACCCGACTGGCGGGAGACACTCACCCAGGCTCTATCTGAGCACGCAGTCACAATCTTTAATCCCAAGCGCGACGACTGGGATTCTACGTGGAAGGAGGATTTTTCGGATAAACGCTGGGAGGAGCAGATCTGGTGGGAGCTGGACATGCAGGAGGCGGCCGACATTGTCGTCTTCTTCTTTCACGGTGCGACTGCGGCGCCCATCAGTCTTTTGGAGCTTGGGTTGGGTGTCAAGTCTGGAAGGGCGATTGTTTGTGTGATGGATGATTATAGCAAGAGGGGGAATGTGGAGGCGGTTTGTCGACGGTATCGGGCGAGGTTGACGAGAACGGAGGAGCAGTTGAAGGCGGCAGTTCTTGGGAGGTTGACCGGTCACGTGCGATAATGTTGTGGTTATATCAGAAGCGGGAGAGGTGGAAGGACCTTGGCGACTGACGATGGATGAAATGAAGCTGCGCTCGCTCAACACGATGTTTAGAGACTCACCGAGCTCACCGAGGATCGGCCCGATCGGGCACCAAATCACCGATGTGTCTTTCCGATAATTATCCGCTCCCAATCCCGGCTCCCAGCGGCTGCCTTTCCCCCACCGAACCGGGCAATAATGGTGGCGGGGTATCGGTGTATCCAAGCCCATCCGTCACCTTTCCAACCTTTACTTGTCTTCCTATACTGGTCTCAGAGTTGCTTTTTGGTTAAAGAGGCCTTCACTCTAACTACGCTCACAATTGAGCTTATTCTTGTATAATTTTTACCTCACTTACTCCTCTTGCGACGTCGCAGTTACTCGCCATGGATGACCAGTTTGGTGGTCGCACAGACGACGATCTCTTCTACGATGACTTCGAACCTGTCGAGAGCGAACCTGTCGTCACAGAAGAAGCTCCTGCGCCAAAGCCAGAGCCCGCGCCTGTAGCGCCGATTCAAGAACCCGTCGCAGCCCAAGAGCAGCCTCCGGCGCAGCCACCCGCAAGCTCAGCGCCCCCCGCAAAGCCCGCCGGTCTCGCCTCATCTCGATACGCCGACAAGCCTGCTCCCGCCCCAGCTCCGAAGCCCGCACGACAGGCTCCCCCACCGACTTCGAATGCGCCTCCGAATGCTCCTACTGCTCCGAGGGAGAAGGGGCCGCAGAATACAGCAGCCAATGCCAGCGCGCGACTGCAGTCAGGTGCTAACCCGCGGCAAAAGTTGACAGAGGCGGAGTTGGCTGCTAAAATGGAGAGAATGAAGCTGGTTTCTGCGGAGAAGGCGCGCAAGTTCGAAAAGGCCGAGCAGGACGAGAAGGACCACGCAGCATCTTATGCCCGTGGAATGGAAGAGGCTAGAAAGCGACGGGCTGTGGAAGCTGAGCGACGACGACAAGGCGAGGAGGATAGGCGTAAGATGGAGGATGAGCGTGCTAAGAACCGAGAAAGGAAACTCAAGGCTATGGGTATGAAGGAGGGCGGTTGGGATGAAGGCAAGGAGGCCCTAGAAGAGGAGGAAGCTAGGCGAGGATTCAGAGGCGCAAATGGTGGAATTCGAGGATCTAGGAATGTTGGTCTTGGTGGTAGTCGCTACGCGTCGAAGGATGGTGAGGAGCACGATGTGGACCGATTCTTGGACGATCGACATCGAGGAGGCCGAGGCCGAGGTCGTGGTCGCGGCGGTAGGGGAGGAAGAGGCGGACGAGGTGGTCACGAAGATGCGCCTAGGGCTCCCGCGCCTGTGAAGCAATCCGTTCCAGCCGCTGAAGACTTCCCAGCTCTTCCGGGTGAAGGTAAGAAGGCCGCCGCCCCTGCGCCAGCGATCAATAAGCCTGCATTCGCAAAAGCAGCGGCAGCACCACCACCGCCATTGGAACCATTGAGCCCCGGAGGAAAGTGGGGTGACGAGATGGAAGAGTTTGACGAGCTCAACAACAAGTCATGATAGTATTGGAAGTATAGTTTGGATTACTGGAGTAATGATGGAGCCGCAAGAATGCGAAGCAAGCTTCACAGCAGAAAAAGTTGGAAATATCACTGGGACAGCAGCGGCATAGAAAGTACAAGTATCGAAGTCAACGCCAGATTGAAGAATCCTCATGTTGTCTCCAAGCTCTACCTCGTCTAGAAGGGTATTTCAACTAAAGTCTGTGGTTCCGTCCAATTTTGTTCACACAGCGCCCAAACGCCAACAACCCGAGATATACATGTACAAGATGACTCTGGGTCAGATTACCATCCGCCGCGGTAGCCCCTACCTCCGCGACCGCTTCTGTAACCTCCCGACCCCCTCGGTCCTCTGGGTCCTCCCATCCCAGGCCCATCATCATCACCCATCTGCGGTCTCGACCTCCCCTTCATCTCCTTGGGAAAAGCATCATACGTCTTGCGCATCTGCGCATAACCTAGATGCATCTTGCCGTAAAAGTGGTCGGCGAGGCGGCGGTCGTTGTCGAGCCTACTGAGGTACGCGCCGCACACGTCGCAGACCTGAAGCTTCTGGTGGCCCGAGGGTCCAGACGTGTCTGAGAGGGCCTTGAGCTCCTTTTCGCGGTCGAGCTTGGATTGGGTGGCTTGGCGGACGCGGAAGAGCTCGTCTTGGGCGCGGGAGACTTCGGACATTGAGCCGAGGATTTCGACTTCGAGGAGGCCGTTGTTTATGGTTGCTGTGAGGTCCGAGATGCTCTTGAGCTGCGAACTGTTAGCAGGTTTTTGATAGGTAAAGGGGGTAGTAATCGTACCAAAACGTTGGTCTGGCGAATCTCGTCCGGTGTCTTCTCCAACCTCCTCTGCGCAGCATCGATGCGTCGGTTGCACTCATCGATGTATTTTTGCAGATCGCGCATATAATCATATTCGAAACCATACTTCTGTCGCTCCCTTTCCGACAGACCCTCGTATTCAGTCTTGAGCCCTTCGCTGTGAACCTTGGGACACGGCCCAATGTCCTGCTTTGTGTTTGTAAAGAGGTCGTGTGGACATGTGCCTGCGATGTACGAGCGGCAGACTTTGGGATCGTTCATGGACAGCTGAGCGGCGCGCGACGTCGAGGATGCGCCCATGAGCTGCTCCAGCAGCTTCCTCTGCTCGGCGGCCATAGTGTAGTATTGCGCTGAATTCGTAAGGAGTCTGATATTAAAGATTGGTAGCTGTGATGTGGCGGGGCCTTGAAGATCCAAGATGCGACGGCATGTGGAGGAAGCGCGCGCCGAATGTTTCTGCCAAATCTCACCGCTTACCTTATCAGCCGTCATTGTCCACGTCGCGACTTGGGCGATGGGACAGTTGGAGCTTCAAGATACGAAGACCAACTCCAAGTCGATCTTTTAAAACAGGGCAGGGTGAGCTTTGAAATCCATTTGGATCTCACAATCTTCAGCCCTAAAACAATTACATATTGCAAAAATGCGCCACTTTCTGGCGTATCTCCTCCTCGCCGTTACCAATGGCCTCGCCCTTTCGGCCGCCGCATCCGATTACCACGAGCAATTGACACTCCGACCTCTGCCCCTATCCCAGTTGCTGGCAAGCTTCAACTTCCGCGCCAACACTTCAATCGCCGACTTTGAGGCGCACAACTTTCGACTCTTCCCCCGCTCGCTGGGTCAGATCCTACAGTATGCGGGCACCAGGGAGCTGCACCTCCGGTTCACACTAGGGCGGTGGGATGCTCAGCGCTGGGGCGCAAGGCCCTGGGATGGTACGCGCGAGGGAGGAACTGGCGTTGAGTTGTGGGCATGGTTGGATGCTGAGACGGATGAAGAGGCGGATGAGAAGTGGTTGACGTTGACGAATGCCTTGTCCGGCTTGTTCTGCGCCAGTCTCAACTTTATCGATTCGACAAGGACGATCCGACCGGTCATGTCATTCCAGCCCGATGGAGACCACTCCAACTCGTCGCTCGCCAACACGAGACTTCTTCACGGTGTTTTGCCACATGAAGTTGTATGCACGGAGAACCTGACACCTTTCTTGAAGCTGCTCCCTTGCAAGGGCAAGGCAGGTGTTGCCAGTTTGTTGGATGGTCACAAGCTGTTTGATGCGTCTTTCCAGAGCATGGCTATTGATGTACGACCAAAGTGCAAGGCGGATGGCGATTGTGTGTTGGAGATGGAGGAGACTATTGATATGGTTCTTGACGTTAACAGATCCAAGAGGCCTCAGAGTACGTTGCCCCCGCCAATTTGACCTACGTGTCTAACCAAGGCCAGATAACCCCATCCCGAGACCTCCTCCCGGCGACCAGCTCATCTGCGATACCTCCAAGCCATACCATGCCGAGTTTACTTGCTTCCCCGCCGACAACCTTGACGGTCAGGACTGGAGTCTCTCCCAAGTCTTTGGCCGACCTATGAAGGGAACCTGCCCTCTTACCGATCCCGATGTCCCTCCCATCTGCGTTCAGATCCCCGAAACTCGAGATCTCTATGCTTCGCAGGGTGCGAGAGAGACTAAGGCTCCAGATGGCACATCACGATGCTACCATCTCGATCCCAACGACGAGTTTGAGCTTATGCTTGTCAAGCCCGAGTCACAGGATAAGGACAAGCTCCTCAACAAGCCCGAAACCCCTCTTCTCTACGCCGAGCGTAGTTTCAATGGCCACGGCCAAGAACACGGCGGTGTTCAGGCCATTCTTAGCAACCCTAGCGACACTGATGTGGAGTTTGTGTACATGGAGTCACTCCCCTGGTTCATGCGCATTTACCTTCATACCCTCTCCGCCCGCATCGCAGACTCTCCAGTAGAGAACTCTACCGACATCATCAAGGAGATATACTACCGCCCAGCCCTGGACCGCGCCCGTGGTACCCAGCTGGAACTCCTGATGCGCATTCCCCCACACTGCACCGTCTTCTTGACTTACGACTTTGAAAAGTCAATCCTCCGATATACAGAATACCCCCCCGACGCAAACCGCGGCTTCGATGTAGCAGCAGCCGTCATCACAACCTTGGAACCCAAGGTGATGAACATCCGCACGACGAGTCTGCTGCTCTACCTGCCGACTCCCGATTTCAGTATGCCTTACAATGTTATCATCTTTACATCGACGGCTATTGCGCTGGCGTTTGGAGGGTTGTATAATATTCTTATTAGGAGGTTTGTCGGAGCGAATGAAACGACTGGGCCGGCGTTGAAGTCAAAGTTGGCGGGTTTGATTGGGAAGATAAAGGGTAAGAAGGCATCGAAGCAATAGATATGATAATACGAGTATATTTTCTTGGTTACCATCTTTTACGCCTGTCTGGGTCATGTTAGGTCGGACCACGGCTTAGCGAGGTTGCTTTTCGCAAGTCCCTTGATGCAAAGATGGAGACACGAAGTCAGTGTGGTACGTCGTGCTTGGCCGCGAAGATGCGGAGAGGGCCCGGCCGACGTTTTTGTATTCCTCCTCATACGTTATCGTTCCTCACCGTGGTTCCTTAGACGTCATCCGCTGTGCCGGCGGTTGCTCCGGCGTCGCCTAGCCACGTAGTTTGAGCTCGGATCTTAGTTCACAGCCGTATCGCATATCGGTTTCAAGGTTACCGATGACGAATCGTGTGGTGGACAGGTAGTCAGGGCTCATTCAGGATCTTGCTCATTGAGGTCTTACCGAGTAGGTCCCCAGAGATCCCAGGTCCCAGCGATTCACCATACGAGCTGTACCGACAAAGCTGTTCCTACAAGGCACTTCTTGTCCAGATCCCACCTTGAGCAGAAATATGCATGGGAGGGGCGTTCATAGACGGGGACCGTCATCTTAAAGGCGAGAATCTACAGCTTTCAATACTCCACGATCCCTCTTCCGCTAACTAGGCCAAATGCCCCCAAATGTTGACGGATGTGACGAAGATGTTACTCGCGAATGGAGGCAGGTAGAGAGGAACGCGACTTCCCAACCGGGTTTCCCCCTCTGTCCAACCCAGCATCACCCATCAGTGTCTTTCATTGGCGAAGTTGATTAACTTGACCACATTACTTCAACAGGTTCTTATCTCTACAAGCTTCAATCGCAAACTCGAACTCTCCGACGCCCACAACTTCAAACCTCCTCCACGATGAAGCCAATCATCCCAGGCGTCCTCCTCGGGGCGCTCGTCATCGTCAACGCCTACTACACCATGTCAGTCTTCGCTCCGTCAATTGAAGAGATCCATGCTCGAGTCATCAACGCCCGCGACAAGGCCTTTGTTATTGGTGCCTCCATGCCGGGCACCTTTTGCGGCCTCGACAACACCACTGAGTGTCCTGCCGGCACCTCAACGCAGGTAGACGAAAGCATGACGGCCCTGGCAGTGAGTTTAGCCCTCCATCTCGGTATCCCCAGCGCTGACAAGAGTGTAGGCTGCAGTCCCAGGCGGCCAATTCATCTTCGTCGCGCCCGACGGCACAATCTCCTACCCATCCGCCCACTCCGCCCTTCGCCCCCCAGGCTCCAAAGTCGGCGGCTTTCAAGCGTCGCAAATCATCTCGGAATGCAAGATGCCCATCAAAGTGCTTGTATGGCTACCGGAAGATGGAAACCGGGGCATGTGGGCGTGTCCGACTTCAATGAACGTTCCGATGGCAGACGAGGCCGTGCTCAAAGCGACAACGGGAGAGTTCAAGGGGAAGGGGTGTTTGAAGGTGGACGGGGTGCAGATTCAGGTGGCGGGGGATAATTATGCGGCTTGGGCGTATACGTGAGCCTTGTCAGGTGAAGGGTGAGTATTTGCGAGGATTCTAGTTGATAGATGTTCCGCCATGGCGATGAGACGGCAACTTCAATCCCATCTTTCCTTTAGAGCATCACATCCATATCGCATTCGCGACCCGCCAAGACCTCTAGTCTAGGAGTATCTCAAAGTCAAACTCCTTGTCAGTCCGCAGCTGATATTCCGGCAAAGTAGCCGGTCCACAAGACGCAGTTCCCAATCCATGATGCTTCCAATCCAGCCTCACAATCGTATCATCCCTCTTCTTCTTCCGCAGTTCATACGGATGCGTGCTCTCATCCACGTCCCTCGTCGTATAGGGCATTGCTGAGAAGCTGGCGCCTTCAAGATCCCCAAATCTCGCCCTCAACACACGTCCTCTACTCCCGACGAACTCTACCCACCTCACATCCGTCCGATTACCTCCATCCTGAGGAAACTCGTAGTCCACCCACAGATCATCAACACTCGAACTCCAATTTCCAAAGCCCTGCGAAAACTTCTTATCCACATACGACTCCCCAGGTCCTCGTCCCCACCACTTCACATCACATACACCGTCCAACCCAAGGGTGACGCCGATCCGCGCAAACGTCTCAGGCAGCCGCAATCCGTGCGGTTTACTGTGTACATGAATGCGGAGAGAGTCACCGTGAAACTCATACGTGGTGACGACGTCAACGGCCCAGGCTAGGACAGGCGGCGCGATGCGGCCAGTGACTTGAACTTGGACTGTGTTTGAGTCTGCGTGCCATTTCACTTGTCGTACGTAGTGAGACGTTTGATGGAGGCGGCGCTCTTCCCATTCTTTTCCGTGACCGCCGCGATCGTTGTCGGTGAGGGCGCGGTAAAAGTCCATCGCAATGGGAGTCGTGAGGAGTTCAACGCCAGATCGCTTCCAACTTGCGAGGGCACCAGCAGCGAGATTGATGTCCCAAGTCGAATCCCCGGTAGACGACCGAACGACAAGGAGAGATGGGGATACCTGTTCGACTGTGGGTGTCCCAGAGTCCAATGACCGCAGTGTAGCGATGGATTCTGGTTTGGAGATCTGAAGTTGACCAAAGGCGACCTGGTGACCAGCCTCTGCCCAGTTTGTGCCTTCCTTTATGACGAAGCTTAGATGAACATAAGCTTCCCCAGTGATGTCACTTAGAAGAGATTCATCATAACCGTCCAGAATCAAGGTTGTCTCTGTGTGCGGCTTGATGTCGCTGGGTATCTCAATGTCTGCTCCAGATACGGTCTTGCCGTCAGCGACAATCTTCCAAGTAGCCTTGAGATGCTCCATGCCAATGAAGTCGTAGCGATTCACGATCGTCACCTTATTGCCATCAAGTGAAAGCGTTTGAACTGGCTCAACCGCCTTGGCATACTCAATCAGACCAGGTGTAGGGGTGTGATTTGAGAACAAGACGCCATCCATGATGAAGTTGTAGTCGTTCGGTTCGTCGCCAAAGTCACCTCCATATGCCATGTACTCTTCCCCGTCCTTGGTCTTGGTGCGAAGTCCCTACGCTGGTAAGCAATGTCGAGTGTACGAGGATGAGTACTTACGTGGTTCGCCCACTCCCACACCCATCCTCCCATCAATCTCGGATACTCATAAAAGGCCTCGACATACTCCTTGATGTTTCCTGGCCCATTTCCCATCGCGTGAATAAACTCACACAGAACGAGAGGCTTCGTCCACTCCTTCTCTTTGGCAAACTTCTCCACAATCTCATCAACGCTGGAATACATGCGACTATAGAGATCAACCGTCTCAGCCTCGTAGTCCTGCTCATAGTGCACCAATCGCGTGGAGTCCATGTCCTTGATACACTTGTACATGGCCTTGTGATTCCGACCGTAAAAGGCTTCATTCCCGAGAGACCACATGAAGACGCAGGCGTGGTTCTTATCGCGGGCGACCATCTGTCTGGCCCGATCCACATACTGTTCTTCCCAGGCTGGATTGTCCGAAACGAAGGATGCCGGGTCGCCGCCAGTTGACCCAAAGCCGTGGCATTCTAGATCCGCTTCATCAAGAACCCAGAAGCCGAGTTCGTCTGCGAGGTCGTAAAGTCGTGGGTCGCTAGGCTGATGACAGGTTCTGATGGCGTTGAGATTATGCTGCTTCATGATCAAGAGGTCTTGCTTCATGAACTCGTATGGCACGGATCGTCCGTGGTCTGGATGGTGTTCATGTCGGTTTGCGCCTCGGATTTTGATGGGTTTGCCGTTGACACAGAAAACGCCGTCGATCAATCCTGCGGTGCGGAAGCCAATGCGATGGGCGACGCTGCTCGTTTCGCCCATGTTGAGAACGAGCGTGTAGAGGTACGGGGTCTCCGCAGTCCATTTCCTTGGTCCTTTGACAGGAAGCCCGAAGGTGTCCTTGCCTGAAATGCTCTTCGTGTCTCGCAGAACCTCTCCGCCGTCTCTGTCGAGCAGCTTGAGCTCAACAGACGAAGAGCTACTCAACTCGACCTCGACTCTTAGAGTAGCATCTTCAAACTTATCATCGAGTTCAGTAGAAACCTGAAAGTCAATGAGGTGAGTCTTAGGGAAGGCGTGCAAGTAGACATCCCTGAAGATGCCGCTAAGCCACCACTGATCTTGATCCTCAATGTAGCTCCCATCGCACCACTGGTAAACTTCCACCGCGAGGACGTTTTTCTTCTCAAATCCAACTAGCTCCGTGACATCAAACTCGCTTGGGTTCCTGGAGCCTTGAGAATAGCCGACGTAGGTGCCGTTGATCCACAGAGAGAATGAGGAGTCCACACCCTCGAAGCGAAGACGCAATTGATGATCTTTGAAGCTGTCGTCCACCGTGAACGTGGTGATGTACCGCCCACATTCATTGTCCGCATAGGGCACATTAGGCGGATCTACCGGGAACGGATAATCGACATTGGTGTAGTGCGGTCCCTTTCCAAAGCCTTGAAGCTGCCACATCCCAGGGACTTGGATATCACTGAACCCAGAAGAATCAAAGTCGCGCTCATGGAACTTGTCCGGACCCTCAAAGGGAGACTTGGCGAGGTTGAGCTTCCAGGTTCCTGAAAGGCAGAGAGCCTTCGCCTTGGTTACATCACGGGTCAAGGCATCGGTCTCGGTATTGTAGACATAGAAGTTGCTTCGGGGAGGGAGGGTGCCGCGATGGATGACTTTAGTGTTGTTCCAATCGGGAAGAGATTTTGGATGAACTTGGGCGTCGGACATTTTGGCGATGATCTGATACAGAAAAGAATGTCTCCTCTAGGGAAGTAAGATATCACTCTCGGTCCGATTCAGCTTGAGGCTCTTTAAAATCCCAAGCATGGTTCAACGTCATGACAACTCTCAATTGAGGCCTGCCGCCCGCTGAGGGGGTTGCATGCGGCGGCTAAATTGACAGAGGAATGATTGGAACGGTTATATGTAGCTCGGTATGACTTTGTGGGTATCCCGAAAGACGATCATTTCTTGTAGTTCTAGCCTCCTAGAGATGGTAAAGCCTCGCGCATTGTGATTGTTGCATTGTCCAGGGTAGGCGGACGGCCTGTCTGACTGGCGCACTTGTGACCAAGCACTTCTAGCTCTTCTCTATAGTTATAAAAAGTCTATAAAAATAAGCATAAAATTGCCCTAAAAATCTTAAATACTTTATAGTATGTTATAAATATCACTATTACTCTATACGAGGATAAGAACACTCGTCCTATTGCTTTATCTTCCCCTCAAGGCGGAATTGTTTCTCACCCTGGTCCATTTTCAACCCACCATCAATCATTGGTCTTTGAACGCCACAACACACAATGAGATACTTTCCGTAGTTCGCATTGGCTACCACGGATCTCCGGCAGCGGCTGAGAGCCCGGGACGTCTATATCAACTCTCTGTTTCTTTTGCGATACAGTCAAATGCATTCCTCTTCACATTGTACTCGTTTTGGGTAAAGTTTTCTTTTGATACCAACGCTCACTAATCAGTTCACTCGACCGTTCGGCATGACAAGCCCTTATCAGCACATTGAAAGCGCAGTCGGAGATATCAGGATCTTGATAGTTCAACCCGGTCAACCTCAAGATCCGTTAAAATGCCAACTCGAGGTTGCCCGCCTCTCACTCGATGCGGGATCTAAGCCTGGGAATTCTCCAAGCTACGAAGCGATTTCCTACTGCTGGGGCGACCCAACCCCCTGCGAACCATGCGAACTCGACGGAATAGCAGTCAAAATCCCCGCTAGCGCATCAGAAGTAATCCATCGTTTCCGCCTCCCCGATTCCCCTAGACGGATATGGATAGATGCACTTTGTATCGATCAGCAAGATATCACCGAGCGTGGAGAGCAAGTGTCCCTCATGGGTGCCGTCTATTCGCAGTGTGCACATTGCTTGATCTGGCTGGGCCCTGACACGGACACCATGGCCAAGACAGCTTTTGATATAGTGGATAAGGTGTGCCATGCTGCGAGGGAGGCTGATCGAGAGTCAAAGGATCCCATGGTTGAGATGTTATCCATGTTTTCGTCCATGAGTTTCACCCGCTCAGTTTTCAACGCGTCGTTTGAGCAGAGGCTTAAAGGGAGAGAGGGGGGAGCCCAGGTTCAAGCTCGAGGATACGCAGCAAGACCTGTTCAAGCTTCTGCGGCGGCCGTGGTTCCAGAGGAAATGGGTGAGTGTTAGTGAAGAAGTGTCAACGATTCAAGCTAATGATATATCGCAGGTCTTCCAAGAGGCAGTTCTAGCACCAGAGTCAACAGTCTACTGCGGCGCCGAAACAAGACCTCTGCCCTCAATCCTAGAAGCAGGCCACAGTCTGCATCGACACCGTGCATGGTGTCACACGAGAGAGGAATTCTTGATGATCCGAGACCTCCACCTGCTCTGGAGCTATTTCTCCCCGGAGACAAACAACGAGCTTCCAGTGGATTCAAGAACCCTGCTCGCCTTGCTCGCCTTTTTGCGGACGAAGTGTTCCACGGACCCAAAAGACGCCGTATTCTCAGTCCTTGGACTGATCAAGAGGAACGAGCAAACGAACGACTCTTTCCAAGCTCTTTTCAAGGCAGATTATCGGCGCCCACTTCGTGATATCCTCGCATCGGCGACTAAATACGCCATCATAGAAACAGAGACGCTGGATGTGCTCAGATTCGTACAGCCAAAGTTGAACGAAGACGCAGAAACGTCGCAGATCCCCTCTTGGGTTCCGAGATGGCATCTTCGACATGAGGATATAGACATGGGTGTCAACAGGATGGGCCCCAATGGGGAGTTCGTTTCCGGTGCGAAACTAGAACTCATCGATCCTCATGATGTTGCCGTTCTTAAGTGTCGTGGGGAGATCATTGATGATATATGCTACCGATTTGACGCACCTGGCAAAGACGTTGTTAAGGATGCATCGGCGCTGGCAGCCTTTTTCAAGAACATGCGATCTCTTTTCCGTAGAGATATCCTCAGTCAAGTTTTCGAGAGCACGGCAATCGATGATGCTCAAGCTACGCGTATACGCAATGCTATCTTGCCTAACCGAATGTACTCGGTAGATGAAGAGTCGGCAGTGATATCGTCCACGCTGATGATGGGTCGCCAATATCCCATGCAAGAGTATAGAGGGGATGAGACAGACGACCTCATCCGTCTCGAGAGCTACCTCAATGAACCCGGCCTTGTACTTCCAGCTTTACCAGAAGACGAAGTTATACCGACATCGACATTTAAAGATCGATCACCCGGCGAGCAGGCATTTGTGAGATTCACAATGATCATGCGCCTTGCCTTGCACCACCGAGCCTTATTTACTACCAGTCGCGGACTGATAGGCATTGGACCGAGTACAATGGAGGTTTGCGATATTATTACCATGCTGCATGGGTTTTCTTTACCTGTTGTGCTTCGACCTAAGGGAGATGGGTATGAATTTCTTGAGAGTTGTTACGTGCATGGGTTAATGGAGGGCCGGGATGGATGGCCAGCTGGAGTCGTGACGAAAGAGGAGATCATTTCAATTCGATAGACAGTAATGCAGCCGATGCTTCCTTGGGTGTAATTTGCAGCTATCTATACCTACAAGATACACAAGCAGACAAGAAGTTGAATTGAGTTGGTGATATGACGTAAATCCCCCTCTTGGCGCAAGATAGTCCCAAGTACTCCGTACTACGACGATAAGTAGCCACCGAGGCCATAAATTATTGCATATGTGCTCCTTCATATAAGGCAACTCCCTCGGCAAGAAATGCCATCTTTACAAAAATTCAGCAATAACCCACGGGTCAACTGACAATCCTGTCTTACCCAAATCAACTCCCTTCCCCGCAAGCAACCCACCCCCGCAGCCGGTTCGCATTAGACCGAGAGTAAGTGTAGTAACTTTCCGGCGGAACTTTACTACATTTGAATTGAGGCCCTCTAACTACGACGGGATTTATTTCCCCTTTGCGGTAGTGGCGGATCGGACGGACATCCCGAGCCCACCTTGACATGGAGACGGGAGATGGTGATCCTGTGGCACGTTGTGTATTATAAATGAGGAGCAAGCAGGAGATAACAGGCCTTTTATTTCTGTTCTTGCCATATCCTGGCTCACTAACTAGTACAAAAATGGCCGAGGTTGCTACTATCCAACCCACACAACACGCCTTCAAGGATGGCTACCTCGTCAACGATGGCCTTCTGAAGCCCGATATGATCGGGTTATTGAGACCCTCTTACCCCTCCGAGCCGATTGATGTTCTTCAAACCCGCTACGAAAAAGACGGATACCTCTTCATGAAGGGTATTCTACCCCGATCTGATGTCCTCAACTGTCGTGAAGCCTACTTCAAGTTCCTCAGTCCGTCTGGTGTTTTGCAGCCTGACTCGAAGCCCGTGGATGGTATCTACAACGCCGAGAACAAGGGCATCGACTATCCCAGCATCGGTGCCGGACCTTGCCTAGAGGGCCAGACAGGTCCGGGCTCTTTTGCCAATCTCGCTGAGAAGGCACACACCGAGTCTTGGTATCTCGAATTTTCCAACCATCCCACTCTTCGAGACTTTGTCGCCAAGCTCAGGGGTTGGGGAGAGGATACCTTTCTACTAAAGAGGTCTATTCTGAGAAACAACACTCCTCACAACGATGCCATTGGGGTACACTACGACCAGAGCTTCCTCCGGTATGGTGACCCTACTTCAGTCACTGCCTGGATTCCAATTGGGGATATCCGTCTCCAGGGCGGCGGTCTCATCTATCTCGAAGACAGTGAGTTGGTCGACTGGATCGTGTGTTCATGGTACTAAGGCGTATAGGTGATGCTCTTGGTCAGCAGATCGAGGACGAGTTCAACAGAAAAGCCAAAGAATGTGGAATGTCAGAAAAGGAACGAAACGATGCCTTCAACGCAAACATGATGAGTACGGGATGGCTTGGTTACGGGCCCATCCAGTTCAGCAAAGACAACGGCAATGGGAAGTGGCTTCTGACAGAGTATGAAGCTGGAGATGTTGTCTTTCACAAGCCTCACATGGTACGTTGTCTTTACCTATGGCTTTCAGGATATTAATGTTATTAGATACATGCATCGACGATTAACAAGGACCCTGAGAACCGAATTCGACTTGGCACAGATCTTCGATTTGTCGACTCATCCAAGCCGCACGACACGGTATGTCATCTACCCAGACTTGTGACATTGTTGGCTAACTTTTGTAGCGATGGTCGGCTCCTTACCGATTCGACGACGGCCTGTAAAAAATTGCAATAGGTCACTGGCAACTGGCGGGGAGCGTACGAGTCGGCCAACAGACTGAACGATGTGATATGAAATTGAGTATTTCCCGTATAGCTAAACAAAACAGATTGCATCGTTGATCATTGGTTTTAACAAGAATGTCAAAAGCATTTGTTCCGCCACGTTTCATGTTTCATCTCATTTCGTTTCTCTCGTGTGTTACTATTGGGGATCAGCCCTGTATTCGTGCAGGCTTAAACAGTAAGTATCTCACCACCCCGTATTCTCAACTCGGGTGTGTCGCCTCTGATTCGACACCCGAAATAACGGGCACTCCTGATTATCTCCTGGTAGTCTAGCGCCAACAGCAGCTACACGATCGACACCCGTGCGGCTGAAGGTTGCCTGGAACGCAGCATCGTGCCTGTCAGCGTCTGTGCTGCTACTCCACAAAAGTGATCCTTGACGCAGTGCTCGTCTAGTCTATTAGTAGAAGGTTCCGATTTTAAGATGCCTTAGGAGCACCTCTAAAAGCGTGAAATTACTCATATAAACTTCCATCATGCTTGTGTACCCCATTTTCACATGCTCAGTTCGAAATTACCTCGCTTTAACTAATGAAACTCTTGACCGCTCGTGAAAAACGTCTTGATTAGACATTTCCCTGTTCGGGCATTTCAGATTTAGGAAACAAGCGTGTTTCAAGTAATCACGGTGATCCTTCGTGTGGGCTGAGTGGGCTCCATAATCAAAGATCCTTCCAGAGATCCCAGGCCGACATCCGAGTGTAGGCAGTATAAAGGGATTGTGATGTGTTTATTCTGAAGGTTCATTCAATTCACACATCTTGAGTCAATCAGCAGCACACTGTCATCATGAAGTTCACATCTATCTTCTACCTTGCCATCCCTGCCCTGGCTCTGGCTCGCGTACGTCCACTCTCCCTATCTAGAAGTTCGACACTGACCCTTATCCAGCCCTCGGGTCCTTGTGCAGCAGCCACTCCAGCCCCCGATGTCGACATCCCAGCCTGCGAGGAAGTAGCCAGCTCCTACGCTCGATACTGCGGCCGATGTGAGCATCTCTGCGCCGATAGCAGGCAAGATGCCAAGTCATACGAAATGTGCATCAACTCCGTCTTCTTTATGGTAAACAGCTGGGATAGTGAGTGTTGGCAGCACGGAGGTTCCGACTGTGGGCCTAGGTCTATCGATAAGGTCTGCGGCCCTGAGAAGTAGAATAGGAGAGGGCACAGTCTATTTGGGTTCTTACATGTATAATTAATTTCTTCTATGATAATACAACTGTGATAGGGAAATTTTTAACTCCATTTTCAGATAATGATTCTCATAGTGGCTTTTGCAGAACGTTATCAATGTGTTTCTGATTGCTTCTCAGTTCTCTCAGGGCAAGATGTGATAAATGAGTCCAAAGGCTTCTATAAGAACTTAACTAAATATTCTACCTTCTTTGGTGTATTTAGGACTTATGTTACCTAAACATACGAAAACATCTCACAAAAAAGAGTTAGAAAGGTTTGAGGAATCCGCCGTCCTTGAGCGCTCTGTACAACGCTACTCCCCTAACCGCCGGTGCACTCCCTCAGCCTGGCAGCAAAATACTAAACAATTCAGGCTTGATGATAGCTCTATTTGTACATGAGTATGAATGGCAATCGTCTTCTAATATTTCGCGGTAAAGAAACCTAAATATAGAATATGTATGCGAGTGCTGCCTTTACGACTCGTCCGCGAAGCTTGGAACCCCGACCTTGGATGCATCTAGGACAACTCCTTGAGCCCTAAGTCGTCCTCTCAACTCTGCATATGGTACATCTTGCATGGCCAAGCCCTTGGATAATGCGACGTCGCAGGCATTGCCGCAAGCCTGGCCAACGGCGTAGAACTGATGCTCTAACCTGACAGCCCCTGAAACAAAACTGAGTCAATTGCCCTGAGGTTGCGGCGTAGAGATACTTACCATAACCCACATGAGATGAACTCGGACACGTCACCGTGATAAAGTTGGAACCGTCAGTTCGCTTTGGCACCAGAGCTCGATACGCAACACCAAATGGCCGCCACTTGTGTCCATCTTTGAAAATGAAGCCCTCATTGTGCACTTTGCCGTCACGGAGTATTCTTCGTACGCTGTGTGTATCTGTCGGCCAGTATGCAACGGCCACAGGGTCGTCTACTTGCGGCTCTCCGACATCACGCGAGGCTGTGGCTTCGGTTATGACATAGTCAGATACCATACGTCTGCCATCACGGACGTAGAGCTCGTAGGGAAAGTGGTCGTTGTCGGGGAATTCGTCGCGACAGTAGCCAAAGCGAGACCATTCCTTGCGATAGATTTCCTAATGGATTTAATGGTTAGTTAAATTCAACTGCGAGAGAGTGGAGGAAAACTCACTGGGACGCCAGGGTCGGTTGCTATGAACCACAAGAGCCCCTTGGTAAACCTTGCAGTATCCTTCAGAATTGCTTCCCTATCTCGGCGAGACGCAACAGGCCATTCATCGTTCATCCCAAGCAAGTCAGTGGAAAGGGCACCTTCAGAACCTATGAGATCAGTTTTTCCACCGGGCAACCGCTTTCGCGGCATGTAAAACTCTCCTCCTGCAGCGAAATAACGTCTATGGAGTTCATAGTAAGCGGGATCATAACCTTCTGGCTTCGAAAAGGGCACGCGGTTTTCAGGATCATCGGTCAAGGGCAATCGATACGAGTATGACTGAAGGTGCAAGTCTCCATCGCCTGGGCTTCCGAAAGGCTCGTCTGAGATGCCGTAGAGTAGACCACTTGATGGGTCTCCTAGCTTGACATAGGGATCTACGTCAACGTCGATCTGACGATATAGAGTCTCACCACGGACTCCTGCAAGAGACTCGTTGTAGGTCTTCGACGATTCGCGGCCTCGAGTCCAGGCGATATTAGCTGCCGCTAGAAGATCGCCCTCGTAGGAAGCCTCGACAAAGACTTTGCCCGAGATCGTGTCGCCGTTCTCGAGATGGATGGAAAGGATCCCCTTCTCATCATGATCAACCGCGTTCTCTTCCTTCAATGGAGACTTTTACATATAAGTAATTAGTGAGATGCTTAGAAAGCCCGTTGAACGCCTGAGTGCCAACCTTGATAACAGAGATGTTGGAATACTCAGCCAGCCAGTCAGAGATAATCTTCTCGGCTACCCGGGCTTCAAATCGCCAAACATCAGGGTCTTTCAACTTCTTCTTAACAACCTCCTTGAGCCTTTCAAGACGGTAGTAGTACCGACTGATTCTCTCATGCAGTTCCAGGCTCAGACCGCCAAGGGTGGCGCTATTCTGGAACTCGGCCTGGTTATCGATATCCGTAGCACCAAGCCCATTGATCTGGATGCCACCTATAATTGACCCCTGTTAGTAGGGCTTTGCTAGGTCCTTTAGGGCTGTTCTTACCTATATGTTCATTAGGCGAGACCAGCACGACGGAGCGTCCTAGTCTGGCGGCCTGAATGGCCGTGGCAACTCCGCCAGACGTGCCACCGTAAACGACAACCTCGAAAGCTTGAGCCATCTTTGGGTAGCGAGCCTTAGCAGTTCACGACTGGTACCTATTCACCCTTTTGTGTATTCTTGGTCACCTGATAAACGCAGCACCTCGCGAGTCATTATTCCTGTGAAAGAAGAGGTCCGACGTCGGGCTTCAAATCAGGATACCGAGTCTTGGCCGGGAAGGAATTGCGGCAATAAGACCTGCTACAGACCGCACTTATTGACCAATTGAAAACATTTCTTGCCGAACTCCGTGCTGTGATCGACATCGTTTATACTTCATAAGTTATAAGCGACTCAATTCTCGGGTTCACTCCCGACGAGGATCATCATCCTTAGAC